>JASAMW010005599.1:0-36662 GCA_030247985.1 Epsilonema sp. ZAB3_2 | reverse complement strand
TGATGGTGGCGCCATCGGCTTCCAGCACCACTGATGAGACCGAGGAGAGGGAGGGTGGGGAGCAGGAAGCGGAAGGGACACCCCAGGGAAAGCAGATGGACAGTGCCCAGCTGATGGCCACCTGGTTGCAGGCCACCAATATGGACCCAAAGGAGCTGCAGGACTTGGAAAATGAGATTAGAATTTCTACACCGCTGTAATGGACGAAACCGTTTGTGTGGCATAGGGGACACACTGCATGTATACGTGCGTGTTCGAAGTCCGAACGACTGGGCGCTAACCCATAACACTGAAAGAAATGTTTCTCCACGCTTTTCTGTGGCGTTCTAATCTGCTATGTACGTACTTACATCTGAATTGCGCAACACGTGCTAAAGGTGTACGCACGTACTGTACGTGTACATACAGACGTAGTAATGTTTATTGTCCTGGTGTGCCTTGTATAAAAATTATCAAAACGCTGGCGCCAGTTTAGGTGACCAATGCCCGTGGATTTATCAGCCAAAATTACACACGTAAATTTATCGCACCCATGATGACTCGCCGCAGTTTGATTTAACCTTCGTCTTGGTACCTATGTATGTAAGTACCTACTTGCATTTAGATTTGGTTGGGGTATAAAATTGAAAGCAGTGGGGGCTATTTAGTAGTCTGTTTTCCAACTCAGGAATGTGTAGTAATGTACGAATAGCAAATTGAACGCCAATGGTAACCCGGACAACAAGCCAAAACGCGCGACATCTGTGTGACTAATCATCGTACGTACTGCATTCGCAAAACAACGAAGACCTTGAAAGGCAAAACAGAAGCAGCTCAGAAGGATGTGCATGGTGTACTTGAACAGACAGACCGAGAGCGTGTCCCGTCAATTTATACCTGCTGTGGTGAAATACTCGTAGGAAAGGGAACTCTTCGAAAATACGAGGCAGGCGTCACATTACAGCATCTTGCGCCATTTGCTACTCTGTTTTAAGCCTAATGGAAGGACTCATGCTGAGAAGATAAAAGATGCCAACACGATGACAGGATAAAGTGAAGCTTATTGGCATAACGCTGCATACTGACGTCAACAGTACTGACGTGCTTCGATTATTTGCATATGGGCGTCAACACGATGCTGGTGGAAGCTTTACTCTTTGTCATCTTGACCAAAGGTCAAAGGTCAGCGGGTGTGCTATGCTACGGCTGTACAAGCAGTCTCCCTTCCAGTACGGACATACAAGCCAAGGTCTCTTTCAAAATTGTGGCGCTAAACAGGTTCAACTTACCGGAAGTTCACCCGCTGTGTGACCAGCCGCAAGACAGAGATTTTCGGAGAATTGTTCCCACGTTTCAATGCGGAAACAATGATGGCAGATGCGCCAAGATTTTTGTTGCTCAAGGAGGTACGTAGTACATACATACCTACTACATACTGTAGATACCTACTGTATAAGCGCCAAATAGTAGCATGTACAATATAGGGTACTGTGGGGCAAACCCGGACACCTAGTATAACTCTGCAAGCAATGGACCGATTGAGACAAGTATTCTACCAATCGATTCCTTGAACTCTCCTCTTTCAAAGTGAGCTACTATGTTCGTCATTTGCTGAAGCGGCAAGTTCAAAAAAGCTTAGGTGTCCGGGTTTACCCCGTGTCCAGGTTTACCCCATAGTACCCTACTGCAGATAAAAATCTTCGAAGTCCTATGTATGACTAGTTCGGCCTCGCTGTAACTAACCAAAAATGTGATGGTTTCACGGTACATATCCATCAACATATACCATAGCACATACAGATACAGTCGCCTACTGTACAGTGTACAGCTTGTGTGCCATTTTTCTTGGCAGATTTGTCCTTTGTAATCCGCGGCTGCGAACGGGCTCTCTTCAAGAGCAACGCCACCAACAACAAGACTGTGAGTGCGGACAGCGAAGCAGCTCTCTGTGATTTCCAACGAAGTCCATCCATCTGCTACTGCAATGAAAACTACTGCAACTCCGCACTACCTACCAGTCCAACTACTACTACTACATCAGCTGCAATGGCAATTCTGCTTGCAACATTACTGCTTGCCTATCGCTATCACCAATAACATTTATTTATACTGTATGCGTCTGGTAACAAACACGTCATTAGGTACAAATTGATTGGTTGACCATTGGATGATGAGACACGGCTTTACTTTACGTATTCTTTTCAATTTTCATAATGTGATTGATCATGCTTTGTTTGGTCTTTCGAAGAAAGTCAATTTGTGCTGTGTTCTGCAAGAAAAGATTCTCGGAATGCATTGTTCGCCATCACATAAAAACTTGGCAAGCCAGAGGTGAGCAAAAAAGAAGCAGTCGCCATCACATCAGCCAAACTTCTCTGCAAGTCCACCTGAATCCATTTCTTGGCACAATAATCATGATCAGATGAGGCATAGTAGAGTTGCACTGTTTCCAAGCGGTACTCGATTTTCCTGTCCCAGTCGGCTGGTACATCGAATATCTGCGTCAGCTGATCTGCGAATGTCGAATCTTCGTGAAAGCATCGGATGAAATCGCTTTGGCTGAACTCGGGGTACAGGAACAGCACTGGCCAAATAAGGCGGTCACTGTCTGGGGCGAATTCAACCCGACATACTTCCTTCAGAAAAGAAAGGATAGAAAATGCAAATACATTTGCTAAACAGCTATGGAGCACAATCATACTGTAGCCGTACGGGACTATTTTGACAAGTCTGAGTAAAACAGCAGAAATAGTTAAAAATCCCAACCTGAACTCCAGGGTGCGTCACTTCCAATTTGGTCCAGTCCCACTCTTCTACCGGCTTCTCGTAATCCACAACTCTTTTGTCCCACTTGAGGCCACGGCATTGAAACGCGTGCAAAAGGCCTGTTTTTGCCTGCATCTCCTTCTCCACGGCTCTTGCAGTTTTACGTTCATTTCTGAGCTGAATTTTTCGCATTTGTTCAGCTTCCAACTGCATAGCTTTTATCTCTGGGTCAGATTGAGAGTCCACCGTCGACTTGCAATCTTTCAGCCAATCCAATGCTTGTTGGGCATAACCCATCTTCAGAAGTGCCGCCACACCCCTCTTCCTAGCCTTCGCATGGTCAGGCTGAAGTTTCAAGGCAAAAACGCAATCTCGCAATGCGGAGCGGTAGTTTTCACGGCGAAATTGAGCAGCGGCCCGATTAGCATAGAGCACAGCCTGAAGGGCACGGGCCTCCGGCGCGGTTGGGCCTAGACTTTTCAGGCCCTCCGTGTAGCAGCGTACAGCCCAGGCATAGCGCTTGGCCTCGAATTGTTTGTTGCCGTCCAACTTGTGCTTATTCGCCAGCTCCATAGGATCATCCACATAGTACTGGAGAGCTGCAAGGGCTTCGTAAGCCTCACCCATGGAACTTTCCCCATTTTCAGCAGATGCAGGGTTACAGAATGCGGAGAAATCTTGTCCTTCTTTGGCGAATGCTGGGTGCTGGTCGATGTCGCGGCACCAAGCGTCGAAATCAAACGCCTGCTTTTTGTTGACCTGTTGACCCTCATCGTTTAGGGTGACGGAAGATGCCAACTTTTCGATGATATCATCGATAGGTGCAGATTCTTTTTCGCCTGCCATTCAGCCAAACCATCTACATAGGGGGAGGTGGAAGGAAAAGACCGTATCAAAGCATTTGTTGGACCGCGGGGCTGCTATAAATTGTCTATTTTAGGAACCGCCACCTATTGTATTGTACATGGATGGATTACGTGGGATTTTCATTTTTCCGCTGGGCCCACGGTGACCAAAATCCTTGCTGATGCTGGTCTGTCTGTGGTTACTATTCTTTTGCAACTTACCTACCGCCAGAGAGCATAATATTGATGTGATATTCCACAGCATAATATTGGGATTTTTCAATAAAGAAAAGAAAGCAGTGGTCTACAGTGTTGCCAGGTCTGTCACTATAGTGCTAACCCTGGCACTATTGGACCCCCATCTAGCACTGAAAATTTGGTCTGTCACTTTTGTCACTATTCTGGCACTATTCAGGGTGGGGTGGTCGCAGGGGAAAAAATTTTTCTGGCACGGAAATTTTGGCAAATTTTTCTATGTTTGTTGCTCTACAGTCCGTGTGTTCTCATTTTCTCAGCTTAGCCAGTTTTCCGGGGCCAGTTTATCTCTGCCATTCAGTAACGCTGGGTGATATGAGAAACAAATCAGTCAGATGAAGTTGATAAAAAATAGGCTGAGAAAGCGAATACAGCTGAAAATGATGAGTGCAATCATGCAATCATGACAGTATGAAATGGGTTGCTGTGCTTAGAATTTGAGCTGAGCCACACCGCCCGCCACCCCCCCCCCCCCCCCCCCCCCCCCGTCAGCACATATTTTCAGCCCTGGTACCGATCTGGCACTAAGCGCACACCCGTTAGCACTATTGCACTCTGGGCATCTGGCAACACGGGTGGTCTAAACTCGAACTCGGACCTCGAACTGATCTGAAAGAAAGCTGGCTGGAAGGCAAGAAAGAAAAGAACTGAGAAGGAAAAAGGAAGGCAGCCAAGCCAGGCCAGCAGGTGGAACTGGGAGAATCACAGGGCAGAGAGCAAATTCGACTGTACGGAAGAAAGCGCAGCTAATCTGCGTCGAGTCTGCTGACTGAGCTCTGGAAGTCTGGCGCAGCTTTCTTCAGGTTACCTGTGTAGGAATTTATTTTGTTCTTTCTTACAAACGGCATGTGCAGTGTATATATAGTTTTACTTTGTTCGCTGTACTGCCGCGTTCACCAGACGTCCTTAAATCCGTCCGTCCGTCCGTCCGTCAACCGGTATACGGTTGACTGGGTTGGGTTGACAGACGGACGGGTCACGTTACGAGTTGACGAAATGACGGACGAGATTTACGGAGGTCTGATGAACGCGGCATGAATTTCCGAAGGAATGCAATGCTTCTTTTTTACAGGGTTTTGAGCTCAGGCTACTGGTGACTGTTGGTTGCTTGGAGGCAAAAGGCGATGAACCCCGTGTTTGTTGTCGGCGATGTCCTCTGACCTTCCCAAGCAGCATCATCATCAGCAACCAGAACAAGGCGACACAACCTCCAACACTGCTCAATCGCGATCCCTAACTGCGACGGCTAAAAGTCGACAGCAGAGCTATCAACAACTGCGTAGACATCACTACAGCCACAGTCGTCACCATCAGCATCACACGAGTCAGACGAGTGACGAGTCGGAAGATTTCTCGGACCCGGAACTCGCCCAGAGTCACACGCAGCATTCCACAGAACACAGGAGACCCAGCTGCCTAAAATCTGCTCAAGGTATTCTTATTCTGTCTGAGTGGCTTAGAAGAAATTGGGTACTATGGGGTAAACCCGGACACCTAAGCTTTTCTGAACTTGCCGCTTCAACAAATGATGAACATGTGTAGCTCATTTGAAAGAGGAGAGTTCAAGGAATCGATTGGTAGAATACTTGTCTCAATCGGTCGTATGGCTGACTGAAATATACTATAGTAGGTGTCCGGCTTTGCCCCCGTGTCCGGGTTTACCCTACAGTACCCTAGATATTACTTATCCGTACGTAACATTGAGCTACACACACGTGATGAGTAAACTCATGGTGAGTTCTTGTTTTGAGTTCGCTCGCAGCTTTCTCACTTGTTTGCACTAAATGCGAAATTTATGCTCACATAACGCAGGACACGGTGGAATAGCACGCCCAGTGAGAAGGTAAAAGAGTGGAAGTTTGAGAAATTGAGCTGTGCAGTCAGATGGGGTCGTGCGCTAAGGGGGGAGGCGTAATCCCTTACTGCGAGTGCGTGTTCGACTCACGCACTAGCTGCCCATTTTACAGACTGCTTCTCTTGTGCTCGCATCTCTTTATGCTCACATGTTCACACGGTCGTGTGTAACAACTCATGGTGCAGTCACTCACCGCTGACTCTATGCTTCAACACATACATAGGCCTTAGTACTATACATGTATAGTACAGTGAATTGACCATGAGTTTGCTCACCACGTGTGTAACACGCGCTGCTACTCTCTTCGTAAAGTGTATATGTGTTGGTGGTGTGTGGTGTACAGGGAAGGAGAAGGTAGCGAAGAAGTCGTGCCTGCACAGCAGCGGGAGCAGTGCGAGCGTGTCGCCCAGCGAGTCGCCGGCGCGCAGCAGCACCCAACTCCCTCTGCCGCCCGCACTCAAACACCCCTCCAAGAGCGGAAGCGGACGACGACACACTTATCCCAACAAAGTCAGTATTATTCCTCTTCACTATCTGTGTGTTGTAGGCAGCAGTTGTTTCGCATGGTTCGCGGTCACTTCGTTGCGGTTTTTTTCGTTGCGGACATTTCGTTGCGGACCTTTCGTTGCCGCGGTCACTTCGTTGTGAGAACTTTCGTTACGGTCACTTCGTTGCGGTTTTTTTCGTTGCGGACATTTCGTTGCGGCCGTCCTCTGGTCATTTCGTTGCGAGAACTTTCGTTGCGGGTATTTTCGTTGCGGGTCATTTCGTTGCCGGTCTAGATTTGGTCATTTTGTAGTGAGTACTTTCGTTGCCGTTCATTTCGTTGCGAGATTTACCTAAGCCTAAGCCTAAGCCTAGCCTGCAACGAAGTGAATGGCAACGAAAGTACTCACTACCAACCAACTGACCAAATCAAGACCGGCAACGAAATGGCCGGCAACGAAATGACCGGCAACGAAACTTCTCGCAACGAAATGACCAGAGGATGGCCGCAACGAAATGTCCGCAACGAAAAAAACCGCAACGAAGTGACCGCAACGAAAGTTCTCGCAACGAAGTGATCACCGCCGCAACGAAATGACCGCAACGAAGTGACCGGCTACCAAGTGACCGTACCATCCCCAGCTGACAATCCTCATGGCTATATTTTGGTGTAATAATACTCAAGAAAGAAAATTTGCCAGATGTGCCAGGGAATCGAACCCTGGATTTCTCGCGTTCCAGGCGAGCGCTTTAACCATTTGACTATTGTGTCGCTGACCTGTGTTGGCAGTTACGTACATAGTGAAGGAAAATCGATCTTGTTGACCGTTGCCCAGAGATTGTCTGTTCTCGCTACTACGCTGCTACTAAATGTCTCTGAATGTCTCTGGCAAAGAAGTGACCAAGAACTACTAAAGCGTCGCACGCGGGGTTGACTGGTGACTTATGTACACTGCCAACTTAGGTCAGCCAGACAATACACACCCGGACCCGGATGACCTCAGTCACAGAATTTCCCCATTGTTGCAAGTCAATTGGGTTCGCAAGCTATAGTCTGGCCAGAGAGAGTTGGCTATGGGACTCAAGTCTTACTGCGTAGTTTGTAATTTGTATGTACTTCTGCAAAAATAGGAGTACGCGAAGCATGGACAGAAATCCACATTTGTGAATCTATTTTACGCAACACGCCTTGAATATCATAGCCAACTCTTACTGGCCAGACTATTCGCCTTGCTCCATAAGAGTGGTTGTCGCGTAAACGACAACCGCTCTTATGGAGCAAGGCGAATTAGCCAAGAAACTGCAGTTCTCTGTGTTCCCTGTGTTGCAGGACGCTGCCTTATTCGCCGGTTCCCTGCTCGCTCGCACCCTGCATCATCGACGCAAGATGAGCTGCGGAGCGACCTCTAGCGGTGCGGAGGAGGATCTGCTGATCACGGCCGGCTCCTCCGTGGAGCTGAGTCCGGCGAAGACGCAGTCGGGGGCGGGGAGAGTGACGTTGGTGGTGGACAGCACCCGCTTCATCCTGGACCCGGGCATGCTGATGAGCAAGCCGGACACCATGCTGGGCAGGATGTTCGGCTGCGGGGAGGAGACGTCGGAGCTGGTGCAGACCAACGAGCTGGGCGAGTACGAGGTGGCCGACGGCATCAGCGCACACTGCTTTCGCGCCATACTCGTAAGGGCTCTTCACACATTTGTTACGTACTGCGTACGTATGGCAACAGCGTCCGAGGCCAGTAGTGTACGTAAACTAGTTCTCGGTACGCTAGGCGAGTTTAGCCAAATGTCCCCGGACCGGCACCTGGTAGGGTGCCTAAGTCCACAGCTGTGTCCGAGGGTAGCGGGTTCGATTCCCGTTCGGTCCTTTTTCTCTCCCCCCTTTTCGGGCCCCGGCTATCGCCATACGGAACGCGGGACGTCACGCTTGTATGCGTTCTGGTACTATCTTACCTGAGTGTGTTTGTGCCTCAGGAGTACTATCGATGCGGTCTGATTCGCTGTCCGCCGACGGTGACGATTCCGGAGTTGCGGGAGGCCTGCGACTACCTGATGATTCCCTTCGACTCACGCACTGTGCGCTGTCAGAACTTGCGCGGCCTTCTGCACGAGCTGAGTAACGAAGGAGCCCGAGAACAGTTCACGCATTTCCTAGAGGGAATCATTCTGCCCCAAATGGTCATCTGTGCTGAGGTACGTATGCGTCAGCAATAATATGTTATTGGGCTTTGGGGAAGAATGGAGCACACAGTGTAAACGAAGGAGGAGATCCCTGACTCATATTCGACCCATTATCAAATGGGAATTCTAAAGCACGTTTTCCACACAAAAACAATCTCGTAGCTCGTAAACGGTCTTCTGTTGCTTGTCGGCGTGATTGTTTGTGTGTGTGGATGGCGTGCTTTAGATTCCCCATTATAATGAGTCAGGGATTGCCTCCTTCGTTTACACTGTGTGCTCCATTCTTCCCAATTATATATTTTTGATGTCAGCTTGCTCCTTTCCTCTCCTCGGGTTATGTACCCATCAATATCCGCTGGCTGGGGTTGCTTTGTTCGACTGCTGTGGGCTGGGGATAAACCCAGCCACCTGGTTACGACCGATCTGTCTACATGGGTGGCAGGGTTAGCCTCACGAATAAAGCTGACCGGTTTAACCCCAGATTACCCTCCACTTTCAATCGTACGCTTCAGACGTGAACTCCGAATTCGGAGCCTTGACTATGCATCAACATGTGAAATCTCCGAGTTCGCTTCGAACTCGCTCCGTTTTTCCAAACGTGCGTGTGGTGTGAACAAGCGAGTTTGTAATTCGAAGACGTGTGAGTAATTGACGTTCGTTTCGGTTCAAAACGAAGTCTTTCCGAACTCGGAGCACGTCTGAAGCGGACCAATGAATGAAGGACAGGAGAGCATGGCTTGGGAGATTGTGTGTTTTTGTTGTTTGTAGCACGGCGACCGAGAGTGCCATATTGTTGTGCTGTTGGATGATGACGTGGTCGACTGGGACGAAAACTACCCACCGCAAATGGGCGAAGAATCCACTCAAGGTTTCACTATGATCTACTCCCTCCCTACTGACTTTGCAATGTGTCTTTTTCTATGCAACACGCTGTCCCTGCTCAATACTATTATATGGCATAGTCGGTTTACTGAGAGAATGCGGAGATTGCCTTTGCTGTGGAAGGTGGTTTTTGCGTAAACTAGCACAAAACATACTCAGTTCTTGTGACACTAGTAATTGACACCGGAAAGGTTTCCTAGTATGTAGAACTTGGCATTAGGCCTAGGAACTTCTCCAGTCGTAATTACATGGACGTGTCCCTCCGTTGATTTCACGCGAAAAATGCTTGCGCGATTAGAACATCTCCTCATTCTCTCAGTGGACCGACTATAACTGCTACGTGCCCCACAAGATATTGATACAGTATGTGACCTCCTTCTGTGCAATGTTATTCTGTCATTCGTTCAGCACAGGGTGCGTTTCTGTTTCAGTAGTCTACAGCACAGGCCTTTATCGCTTCTTCAAGTACGTGGAGAATCGTGACGTGGCCAAACAAGTACTGAAAGAGCGAGGACTCAAAAAAATCCGGCTGGGAATGGAAGGATATCCGACTCACAAGGAAAAGATCAAGCGAAGACCCGGCGGAAAACCCGAAGGTGCTTACATATTATGATAGGGTATCATGGGGTAAACCCGGCCGGTTTTGTTGGTCGGGTATGGATGGACGATATGCGGTAACGCGATTGGGTTCGTCGATAGCGACCCAGCGGTATTTAGTGACTGTTTGGATCGGTGTCTGCGGGGTCGTCGACGTTGTTCAATCATCTGAGAGCGGAAAAGGAGCGAGTAATAGAAGAATTGACAACAAATGACGTCGATGACCCTGCAGGAACCGATCCGAACTTTCACTAAATACCGCGGGGTCGCTATTATGGTCCAACCCAATCGCGTTACCGCATATCGTAAATACGATACCACCCAGTCACCCACGTGGAAAGAACGGTCTTCAGTACTAAAAAGGGTACTTTGGGGTGAAGACGGACAGGGATTTAGCTTTTCTAAACCTGACTTTGGGACCAATTCAGTACAGCTGTGTCGGTATTGTACTGCTGCGTTGGAAGTCGAATTTCCCACTTGACCCCACAGTACCTTACCTTTTTTGATAACCAGCGAAAGAATGGGAAACAGGCAGGGCTTGAATAACTTGAGGCGTTGTTTTGAGTTGCAAGATTACGCAACTGTGTGAGGGCTGAAAGATTCCTTTCTTCTCTGTGTCAGGCACAGAGTGGGGCACCTACCTACGTACGCTATTTCTTGCAACAAATGTCAATGTCACTGACATGCTAAGCTTTAGCTGCGCGTTAGTCTTTTGGGCTGCTATTACAAGGGCCTTCCTATGCCTTGAACTGCTAGAATGTAGGAATATTGCGTGGGTGGGAGATAAGCGGGAAAGTTGAAACATTAACGAACAGGCGCGACACAAGAAAAGTACGTATACTGAATGTATCCACTGTATGTTGTGGTACATACTATACACTCACATCTACTTATCGACTCAGCATATGTACGTGCAAGTCCGCTGTTGGTTGTCTGTTGTTGTTTGTTATTGCAGAGCGGCGAGTGAGTTGGATGAGCTCGCTGAAAACAAAGCTCGCAAAGTTCGGCCTCTAGCTCGTTAAAAAGTAATGGGCGGGGAAAATGAGGGGGTGAGATAATAAAGGACTAAGTACTAATAAGCAGGAGAGTAGGCGGGCCTCTGACTTGCTTTTCTTGTACAGCTGAAGTTGGTACAGGAAAGGGACGGTGGTTGATTTGACGAATATGTACATACACGTATGAGCGTATGATACGTCTTTGTGAATATCGATTCAGCTTCAAGCGTAGGAAAACAGGAGCATGGAATGAGAAAATGCAGGGGATTTTGTAGGCTTTGAACTTCAATGGGTGGGGCAATAATAAATGTGGATCGGCTAGCTATGTCCTTTTTGCAATATCCACAGGAGAAACAAGAAAATGTACGGCTTCTGCTGCCGCAATATGTTAAAGCAGAAACTTGATAAATGTAACAGGAAACAGTAAAAGGTCACGGGCTTGTTGAGGGTCCTGTGAGCGTGGGTGCCGGGGTAAAACCGGACAGGAGGGGTACAGGCGCTTTTCTCACCCCAGCCTTGTGATTTGGGGCGACCAATTCAACAACTCGGTCGACAGTACGAGTACAGTACAGTAGTGCTGAAATCCAGGGAAAAATTGGCGTCCTCCAATATCCCATTTCCATTTACGTTGCTGAGCCGCTAAAACGCTGGTATGTTCATTTACTACACGCACACATGCAACAGTAATCAAAATTTATTGCTTGGCATGCTTTTGTATGGGAAGCAGCATCTCTAGCTTGGGTTTGAACTGCGCGCCGTTTTCTACAAGTGCGTGGAGTGTTTGAGGGGTCTTCGGGCTGTCTACGTTCCTACTGCACTTACTATACCTACACGTATATGTACAGCACGCACGTACGTACAGTGACCCCAATAGTACACATCCTACAGCATAAGTTCGTCTGCACCTGAGCTATGCAACGTAGATCCACGGCTGTGTTCTGTTGACAGCTGCCGATTGCCACCGAATAGCAATAGAAGTCCGCTACAGCCAGCGTAGTACGTAGTACCACCAGTAGGCTTCACGTTGCCCGCTCCGATCCGTTTCTACTCCAGCTCCTGCGTCGCTCGCATCCACATGCACCAGTACACAGGACAATAATAATACGTACGGAAGGACGATGGCTTTCGCCTGTTTCCAGTAGCAAAACTTCTCTCGCAGCTTCAACCAATAAAATTCTTCTTGTTAGCACAAACAACAAACGAACCAACCAGCATAAACACGGTATACTTGAACTGACTATTGATTGATGATAAACAAAACGTACGAACGAAACTTGCCGAACCATTCTGGCCATGTCTAAGTTACGTTCGTCGTAAGATTACTGCACATCACACGATACGGTACACAGGGGTGTCAGACTGATCATTGTTCTCTTCTTGCACTACACATGCCCCCGGGAGAAATAAGGCAGCTCCTGATGCCTTGCAAAGCCGTGAGAAGCCGGTGAGCAGTAGCAAGAAGCACCGAGAACACACAAACAAGAGATTTGCAAAACCTTATGCACTCCTGACACTGTATGTACATAGCTACCCGTGTTACGCCAAAAGCACCGTACTAATACACAACCCATTGCTATAATACGCGTAGCTATGTAACACACAAGACACAATACAATCATACCGTACGTAAACGTATGATGCAGTACATTATTGCACGATGCTGTGTATGTACATACCACTGAGCAAATAAAACTCGCGCCCGTACCAAACGAAGCGAGTGTAGACCGGTATGTGCATACAAACAACTCGAACTAAATACTGAAAGTCAGAAACAAACAAACACGCACCTTGCCTGTTTCTTTGCTCGTAGAAGTGGACTGGAGTCTGCGCGCGTCTGTCGCTCATCACGTAGCTGCTTCCAGCCTGCCGTCCTCTGTCGCCACACCACGTAGATGTTGACGTAGACGTAGGACACGGTTTGCGCAGCTGCAGAGCCATGAACTGCTCCCGATCGTAGCGAAGAATCGAAGATGCAGAGTTCGCCGCCAAGGTCGGTGAAGTAGAAGATGCAGATGCTGCCGCGTCGCTGGGAAATCGTTGCTTGCTCATACGAGCTCTCGTCGCATTGGACGGTTGCCAGCTGCAGCCTCCCGCCTTTCTTCTCTCCAACACCGCCACACGCGCGTCTCCCTCTCTCTTGTCCATCCGTCGTGATCCGTTGCTACCGTAAGCCGCGTTGAGCTGAAAGTCACTGCGATCGCTCACATGAGTTGTGTCCACTCTTGACACATCCGAATTACGGCTACGGTCCGCACATGTAGACTGCTGAAATTGGTCAGTCTCTCCTGAAAGTACACTCACACCACCCACACCTGTCGACACCGCACGTACTGAACCAACAGAAACACCATGCGTCCGACCGTGCTGAGCTCGCGTTCGCCGTTTGTAGCGAGACTTTTTGCCCCGTTGCCCCTCAGTAGTTGGGCTATTGTCACGTCTGGCCCTCTCGCCAAATGGAGCATCTTTCCCACTACCTGACGCCGAGTTTGTAGGTAGTCCAGCCGCTTTGCCCGCTCTTGTCAATTTTGACATTACCCAGTTAGGGCTTTTGGGCATCTGTCGCGCTGGGTACTGTCTCCCCTGACCGTGACGAAACACCGTCGCACAGTTGACCATCTGCGAAGCAGCCGAATGTGATGCACGAAATGTCAGTTTTGACGATGGTGAGTTTTCACCATTTGCTGCATTCGGAGAAGACATCGGCTCTTCCATTGCAGTATTCGCCCTCGGGACTAGGAATGGTTGCAGTTTGGGATTGGTGGGAATATGGCAGCGATCCAGGACGTTGTCACGCAGTCCATGCGTGAGGATGAAACCCAAAGCTCTGAGTCCTGGCGTGCCCAACAGTAGCTGGTCTCCAGTAGCTGCCTCATTCACAAAGCAAGGAATCTTGGCAATTCTGCCTCTGAACAATATGTTCAAATTGACGATGCAGGACAGCGTCGTGATTGGCGAACCGTCGTAATTCCTGCAGTTGCCCATGAATCGAAGAGCCTCTTTACGCAGCTGCTCCATCCCTACCACATCTGCTACTTTCCTCATCAGTGCCGCTGAGACAATGTTCATCTGAGAACCAGTGTCCAACAGAGTACGCACCTCCAGCGATTCAACTCGAACTGTCACCAACGCAGATGAGTCGACAACAGATGAAAGAGGAGAAGACTGCTGCTGCACCTCGATGTTGCCCCTGACTACATTGTTGGCTGGGCCGCTGCCCCCGGGAAAGAAAAGCTGAGTTGCAAACGCACTGGACGAGTCTGCTACCACCTTCCCCGTTTCTGCTTCCTGCTGCCTGGGCTGTCTGCACTCTCGAGACAAGTGACCAGGTATCCCACAGTTGAAGCATTTTCTCTGTGTAGTCTGTTCTGGTTGCGTTTGGTTGTTCTGTGTGCTTGAGGATGTGCTTTCTGTAGTGGTTGTGCTTGCAGGCTGTATGGAATGCTGAGCGTCGTTTGTGGCAGTTTGCCTAGAGGCGTTGCCTCCCTGTGCTCCTTTCCAACCCCCGCGCCCATTGAAGCTACTTCTACCACCATTAGCACCCCTCGACTCAAACGGTGGCCTACTCTCCTGCTTAGCAGTACCTGGTATCGTCTTCATGTGGGTAAACTCGGGCGCTCTCTTCTGACTCTGCGCCACCTCCTCCTTGTGCTTGTCCAAGTCAATCAGGCGCTTGACTGACCGCACGTACCCCTGTAGCGATACCTGAGAATTCTCCTTTCTCACGTCAAGCTGCCACTGAGCAGGAAGTTGTGCCATTAGCCGCAAGGCTACCTCATTCTCTCTCTCGCTGGCTGGGCAGTTTGGCGCGAAAACGGAATGAAGTGTCTTTACCTTCAAGACGAATTCATCCACTGTCTGCTTCTGAGTGTCCCAGCGCAGATCCATCAGCTGGTTGCCGGCTCGCTCCTGCGTCAACAACTCGCCATACAGGGACTGCAGATTCTGCACCAACCCTTGAAAGTCGATGCCTGGCTGATCACGCACCCACTGGTCGTACATCTTCCGCGGAACTCCCTCCAGGTAGTAGCGCAGATGATGAGACGAAGCTTCCTCTTGAATCTCCTCGCCAGTCAAATAGTCGCGCAGGTGATCCACCCAACTGTCCAAAGAGTAGACATCCTCCTCACTCTGGATGCCACTGAACAGCTTCGGCTTTGGAATCGGATTCTTCCTACGCCGACCAGAAGAACTGCGACTACTCAAGGACTCATTTGAAGCCGCTCTCTCCAATCTTCCAGACGTGGGCCGTGGGAAAGGTGTCTGCTCCCTGTCGAAAATGCGTTGACGATTGCCTGACGCTTCCGGTTGCTGATCCGTCTGCTGGGTCGCCACTGGCTCGAATTCAGCTCGCAGCATGCGGTACACCCACCGACGAAACTGTAGCTTCTCCTCTTCACCAGTTGGCAGAGAATTCACATTGACGCCCAAAACCGTCAAAGCCGCAGACAAAGTCGCCGTTTTCTGCTTCTCCAGCGCCAGCTTCTGCTTGTATTTATCCTTCTGCGCGTCCAAAGCTGCTGCTGACTCCTTGTACTGCTCTGTCAGTTGCTTCGTTGCTGCCCGAAAGTCGACGTCGAGTGCTTCCTTTCGGCTTTGCAGAGCCTCTTTCTGCTTCGCCTCCTCCAGCCATCTCGACACAGCTTGGCCCAGCGCGCTCCGAAGATTGTTCCGCTCTGCTTTCACCACTTTCACCGCCTCTTCCGCTGACAGCTTGTCCAACTCTTCATCCGAAAGAATCGGCTCCGGCACAAATGGGGCGTTCGTGGCGATGCCACCTTCAGCCAATTGGCTGCTTGCTTCCCCAGCCGCAGTTGTAGCCGCCATTCCAAAGAGACAATCCGCAGGGCAGAAAGAAAGTCGGTTGCGAAGAGGATAGCGATCTGGAACCGCTGTCCACAGCTTCTTTCTAGGCATACACAAGCACAGCACACGCAACAACAAACAGCTTATGCAGGATACAATACAGCAATATCACAGCTTAGATCTAGGCATATCAATGCTCAAAATACAGATCAAAACGAGTGAAGACCTCCAAATGGAGTGTTTGAGGGGTCTTCGGGCTGTCTACGTTCCTACTGCACTTACTATACCTACACGTATATGTACAGCACGCACGTACGTACAGTGACCCCAATAGTACACATCCTACAGCATAAGTTCGTCTGCACCTGAGCTATGCAACGTAGATCCACGGCTGTGTTCTGTTGACAGCTGCCGATTGCCACCGAATAGCAATAGAAGTCCGCTACAGCCAGCGTAGTACGTAGTACCACCAGTAGGCTTCACGTTGCCCGCTCCGATCCGTTTCTACTCCAGCTCCTGCGTCGCTCGCATCCACGTGCACCAGTACACAGGACAATAATAATACGTACGGAAGGACGATGGCTTTCGCCTGTTTCCAGTAGCAAAACTTCTCTCGCAGCTTCAACCAATAAAATTCTTCTTGTTAGCACAAACAACAAACGAACCAACCAGCATAAACACGGTATACTTGAACTGACTATTGATTGATGATAAACAAAACGTACGAACGAAACTTGCCGAACCATTCTGGCCATGTCTAAGTTACGTTCGTCGTAAGATTACTGCACATCACACGATACGGTACACAGGGGTGTCAGACTGATCATTGTTCTCTTCTTGCACTACATGCGCCTTTGGAAAGATACGAGACGCAGAGTGTATCAAACAAGAAAGAGAGGCAACATGTCCTTATTGTTGCATGCCTCTTTGGGTGTGTGGTGTGTGCTGGCTGGCTGGCGAGCGGGCGGGCGCGGGAGAGAAGAGAAATGCGAAAGAGAGAGAGAGAGAGAGTGAGAAGGCAACAAAACAAACCGCGGGCAGTTGGCTAAAAGTGCGGTAAAACAAGACGGACAGAAAGAAAATCCAGCCAGCCATTGAGAAGATCGCGCAAATCAAACCCAAGCCAGATGCTGCTTCCCATGCAAAAGCATACCAAGCAATAACTATTGTGTTTTGTTCAATGTGCATGTATAACAAATGAACCTACCAGAGTTTCAGGGGCTCGGCTACATGATTTCGAGGGAAATTTTATGTTTCGCGTCCATGAAATTTTTTATGCGCCCTCTTTAGTTTCGATACATATTTTTGAGACACCCTGTAGAGGACAAAAAGACCATATAAACAACTTTGTCGACCTTCCCTTTCTTTCGGGCGTGCAAGCAAGCAAAGTTTCTTTTCAACGCGCATGACATACGAACGTAGGATAAAACAGCAATGCACGCACGTAGATGGATACTCATACTCAGAAGAGTCGTGGCGCGTTCACCAGGCGTCCCTCCGTCCGTCCGTCAAATCCGTAACGGTCGTAACTACAGTCGGAGTACTCCGCAAACAACCGTGTACTCCTAGATACGTTTGACGGATTTACGGACGTCTGGTGAACTCGCCATCAACTTGTAAGTACCCAGTATGCAGTGTATGTTGTGTGTTGTGTGCTGCAGTGATCTACAACTACGTGCAGCGGCCGTTTCTGCACATGTCGTGGGAGAAGGAGGAGGCGCGCAGTCGACACGTGGACTTCGCCTGTCCCATCGTGAAGTCCAAGTCCAACCCGAGTCTGGCCACGGCCGCCTCGGATCCCCTGCCGCAGCCGGCGCCCCTGCAGAACCAGCAGGTCCAGGTCATCTTCCCCCCACCCGCACAGCCGCCGCACAACCTCCCGCCACCCGCACACGACTAGAACGGAAAAGGAAACTACCACCTTCTGGCCTCCACTCTGCTCTACTCTGCATTAGATTACCTATGTATGGCACTGTGGGGTAAGCCCGGACACCTAAGCTTCTCTAAACTTGCCGCTTCAGCAAAGGATGAACATGGTAGCTCATTTGAAAGAGGAGAGTTGAAGGAATCGATTGGTAGAATACGTGTCTCAATCGGTCTTACGGTTGCTCAGATACCGTATTTTTGGGTGTATAGCCCCTACAAAAATCGAGAGGTCTGATGGGGGGTTATACACTGGGGGGGGGGGGGGGGGGGGGGGGGATATACATGGGACAAAATTTATGTTTTCGAGAGGTGTGTAGAGGCATGTTTTTGAGGTCAAAAGTACGTGTTTTAGGGCATAATCGCGGTCAAAACAGGCTTATTCTAGTATAAGACATGCTCAGCTAAGCTAATAGGCATGGTAACATGGTGTAGGAGTAGCCATAGCTAGCTTATGACCAGCTTACATAGGTAGGTTAGGTACCTTCCTGTACATGGGGGGTTATACACCAGGGGGGGATATACATAGGACAAAATTTATGTTTTGCCAATGGGGGGTTATACACTGGGGGGGGGGGATATACTCAGGGGGGATATACACCCAAAAATACACAAGGTGTCCGGGTTTACCCCACAATGCCCTATTTACCGACAATAAGAATCAAGCGATATTTTTTGGTGCGAATTCCCACGCCACAATGAGTGAACCAGTTTCTATGGCGCCCTTTATGTATGGTTTGCTGCAAAGTTGCTACAGTACGCTTTCATTATTGGGAGTTTGCTTCACGCTTGTGGGGATGGATGAGGTATAATAGTCAGGTGGTTCTTTGTCATTCTTCTGTGTGAGTACAGTTTTGACTGAATGGACTGACTCATATGTCAACTTGAGGAGGGCGCTAGCTTGTTGGCTTGCTTGCGCCCTACTTATTCCCTTGTTGCTTTCCAAAATATGCTTGCAATGCGTTTGTTTGCCTAATCCCAAAGTATTCTCTGTGTGTGTACGTACTGCGCAGTTCTGTACATAGGTATACATGGATGTGGATGGCATGGCAGAATCATATGTTTGTCTTTTTTGCTCTTTTATCCATGCCGCTTTCAAGTACCATAAAACTGGACGAAAGTACTTCTTCTAATGTCCCCAAACTAAACACTATGTTGGGGGGAAATGTATGAATTTTGTATTGTGTACTCCCAAGTTTACTATAACTTTTATTGCGATATGGTGCCCTTGAACGCCAAACCAGGTCCTGAAATTTTTTGTTAGCCATTGGCGTGGGCTCTACTTTACGTACAATACAACATCCAATTTTTGATACCCAGTAATTGGCACGGCATCACAGTTCATGTTGGATACTTAGCTCATGTAGATACCGTGGCTGCACATACGTACGTACATGTTTGCTATCTATAAATAATAAGTATCCCTCCGTGATTGTCATCATATCTTTATAAAATGCTTGATTTTTGCTGTACACCACCTATGGTATGAAATGTAATGACTAAATGGCTCATTCACATTCGAATGACATGCGCTCGGCGTACGCAGGGTCGAGCTAAGGGCACACACGTCGGGCTTACCCCGAGCAAATTTCCATTCAGTGTGAATAAGCCATAGAATAGTACTGTCGCTGTAGCCTCGCTAATTTGCTTTATGCGGAGGTGACTAGGTTCTGTAATGATAACCTGAAAGGTAGGTTTATAGTGCTGTACTGGCTGAGTGCATGCGATGCATACTATGTCAGACTTGTTTTGCAGTATTACTGTTCACTCAGTTGTACATAAGCCCGCTGCCTGTTCTCTTTCAAAAGCATATGCCTATTATTATCGTCTGGCGTTTCGTCATGAATGCGTGTTGTACAACTCGCAACACACCATCATAATGTGTCGTGCTCGTGCATGAAGTGAAAGGCCTTTCTACGTTTATTACATACAGTATTGTGTACATTACGTGCGTGGTACAGGATCGTCTTATATTCTGCTTCTCCATGCTACATGATAAGATAAGCAGTCGTTGTTCAGTCACCGTGATGATTTATCTGAACCATACACATGATCAAGAATTCATAAGCTAAATTGATCAACTGAACGACAAGATTTACAATAAAGCGAAATGTTAGCTGTGAACACAGCTGAAACGAAAACGGATACACTGCCTATTATTATTTGTATGTAAAAATTCAAATTCTCGGGAAGACTGCTACAGTTTAATACAGAATTCATTCTTAAATGAAATGAGCTTTCACGCAAGCGTCATAAAGCTCACACATTTGACACCTTATCTGTTGTTTTCACACATGAAATAGCGTCATTTCACAACCTTTAGCAAGGGTCGACTCGTAGTAATAACTTTAACTCGCGCACCTAACAATATAACAAACACAACCTCCACAAAAGAGCGCCGCAGTGATATCAAAAATATATAATTGGGCTTGGGGAAGAATGGAGGACGTAGTGTAAACGGAGGCAATCACTGGCTCATATTCGCAAACCCATTGTTCGCAAACCCATTGGGGGGGGGGGGGGGGGGGGGGGGGGGGCGGGGCGGGGGGGGGGGGGGCGGGGGGGCGCTGCGTCGTGTTGTGTTTCTAATGGATGGATCCAATACAATGGGTTTTTCCTACAATGGGTTTTCGAAAAACCCATTATAATGGGGCGAATATGAGCCAGTGATTGGCCTCCTTCGTTTACATTACGTCCTCCATTCTTCACTAAGCCCAATTATATATTTTTGGTGATATGAAATATGAATCCGATTTGAAAACAAACGTAAATTTCCTCACAGGAAATAATAGGGAGCATTCAAGGAGACATAAACAACCAAAAAATTTACTATGGAAGGATTCTGATAGCCCCAATTATTGCACAAACAAATCATTCACGCATTCAGATTGGCGACGTACTGCACGTCCAACATATATCATGCGTTTCGGAAAAACACGGCTACCCAACCAGGGACTCTTCTCGTTCAGTTCAGACGTACATACATCGAATGAATGCACGCAGTCACTGGTGCGCTTCAGACGTGCTCCGAGTTTGCTCCGAGCGAGTTCGCTCCGAGAAGCCTCCGAATTCGGAGCGAATTCGAAGCATAATTCGGTTGTTCACACGTAAACGTTTTTGCTCCGAATAAACACGGAGCGATTTTTTTCAGTCGTTCACAAGGGAAGAAAGCAACACCGAGCAGCATTTATCACATTGCGGAGGTTCACGCGCCACGTCGTAAATTTTCTGCGCAGTTTTTTGTTTTTCTGATTAGCTCCGACTTTTGCTCCGAGAAGCCTCCGAGTTCGGAGCTAAACTCGGTGGTTCACACGTCTCCGAGTTTCAAACTCGGCAGTTCACACGTACGTTTGGAAAAACGGAGCGAGTTCGGAGCAAACTCGGAGGATTTACATGTTGAAGCATAGGCAGGGCTCCGAATTCGGAGCGAATTCGGAGTTCACGTCTGAAGCGCACCACTATCTGAACGCGGCTTCACGACAAAGCATGATATTATTTATTAGGTTCATGCACATATGCTACTTTTCAAAAATATTGTGGTAATCCATGCGATAGTATTGTCCGTCCAGCGAGAGTTGTCTCTGGTTCAGCCCATGCTGCGAAAAAAACAGAAACTCATTCACGGTACGGCTGGATTATTCTCCACTCTCATCATGAATGAGTACATGCAGTTGAGACTACGTGCAAACTGCGCAGCACGGGCAAAGGTTGAGCGAGAGACATCTTTCGCTGGTCGGCCTACTTTACTGCATGGACAATATGCAGTAACGCGATTGGGTTGGTCGATAGCGACCCCGTGGTATTTAGCGAAACTTTGGATCGGTGTCTGCGCGGTCGTCGACCTTGTTCAATTATCTGGGAGGGAAATGGAGCGAGTGAAAAGAAGAACTGAGAACAAATGACGTGGACGACCCGGCAGACACCGACCCACACCTTTCACCAAATACCGCGGCGTCGCTATCGACCAACCCAACCGCCTTACTGCAGATGGTGGAGCGTATTCTACAAAATCTTGCCGAATGAAGCAATAATCAATCCCTGGTTTTCTCGCGCACAGTCTTGATGATCAGCGACGTCTGATAGATGAGCTGATTAGCGGAGACGAATACGTGGTTGGCGTCTTCGCCCTTGAAATATTCCTTGAGTGTGTTGCTGAATCGCTTGGAGTAGTGGACAAACTCCTTCTTCCGCCTCTCCACACTGCTCTGCGCAGTCAGAGGCACGAAATTGTACATGTTGTTGGTGGCGTCCAGCAGCTTCTTAATCGCACTGGCGATCTCCTTGATCGTCTCCAGGAACGTGCGTCTGTCCGCCATCTCGTCGGGGATTCGGGCCAGAATCTTCCGCAGGGTCACCGCCCGCTGACTCAGCTCCTGGTACGGGGGTTCGGGTCTGTCCTTTAGCGCCAGCTCCTCGTTGCTGGCCTGTGCCTGCAGCCGCAAGTAGGCCTCCTCCAGATTCAGGCCCAGTTCGCTCTTTGCGAGCAGGGAGCGCAGCAGATGCAGAAGGCTGCCCGGCGCCTCCCTCTCAGCCTGCAGCAGACTGGCTCTCAGCTGACTGCCAGTCCCAGCCGGCCACTTCGGCTCCAGCCGATCCAACACCGACGCGAACACCGTCGGATACGTGAGGTACTTGAGGTACTCCTCGTTCGCCATGGACGTCTGAACCATGACTGAGGCTCCACTCCTTCCACTCCTCCCTCCTGCAGCCTCCACCTTCCTCTCTTTCGATCTGGCAGAAGCTGCCGCAGCCAGTAGGCCAACGCGAATTGAATTTGAATTGAGAGCTCGTATGAAATGAACTGACCGATTCCTTGCGCTGACTCTAAATAAAATAATATAACAGGATACAATACGTCATTCTTTCTCTTCTTCAAATCATCAAATCACGCTAAAAAAATTTTCCAGCCAGAGGAGCCAGCCAGCGCAGTAAAGGGTAATGTGTAATTTACAACAAAAAACCGAAAGTGTTGATCTCTTGAAAATTGCTCCGCCAAAATTACACACAGTGTATTATCATCTTGATGAACCAGTTTTTTTACCCTGTACCCACCGGCGCGATCATTTACCTTTCATCGCTCTATCCTTCACCTTCCATATTACCATCCTCCTCCTCCTCCTCCATGATCTATGGATTGTTCATTCATCCTCCAGCCATCCTCCATGCTCCATCCTTCATCATTCATCCCCCTCCTCCATCTCTCTAACCTTCATCTCCACCTTCCATCCATCTAGCCTCATCCTCCAAACTCATCCATCTTTCTTCATGCATCCTTCCAATCATCTTCCTTTTTCCATAGTCCATCCTCCTCCATCCCCATTCTCCATCCATCCGCCATTGATTCTCGACCTCCATTCATCCATCCTTCATTCCTCATCCTCCACCTCCGCCCATCATTCCTTCATAACTACCTTCTCCATCCAGCCTCACACATGGGTTTTGTACCCTACTTTGTGGCTTCCTGTGGCATAGGCATAGGTGAAGGATAGAAAAGGATAGGTAGAGGTAGATAGGTAGGATAGGCATAGGTGAAGGGTGGAACTTTGTGGCATAGGTGAAGGATAGAAAAGGTGATTGCACTAACAACAGGGTACAATTCAAACAAACCTATGATACTATGAATCAAACAAACACATGTACGTCATTTTGGCGGACCCATTTCAAGAGATCCGCACTTTTGGTTGTTTGGTTGGTTGTCGATTGTAAATTACCCAAAGCCAGCCAGGGCATCTGTGCATGATCTGTGGACTGTGTGCATTCTTTGTGTACCTATTTCAACTTCAGTAGCATTATATTTGTTTTTAGCGATATTTATCTATCAATGCTTTCGCCCCGTAGTAAATTTTATCAAGTATTTCAAGTCGTGAATTCGAGTTTCATCACCCGTCTTTCGCAGTCTGTGTCGTTCGGTCTCGGTTCCACTCCATTGTCAAGTGGCTACTGTACTTTGTAGGCATTCGAAAAATTTTCCAACTGAATGACATCTAAGCTAACAAAGCCAAAGCAAAGCCAACAGCTGTGAAATGCACATATTCGTACCTGTAGAACTGTGCTAAGATAAAGAACGACAAGAAACAATAGGGCGACAGAAAGGGTCGCTGGCAATCTTTCACAGTAGTAGTCCCCTTTCTCTTTGCCATCTATCCTAAAACTCTATCAAGCAAGGCTATCATCTTACCGGAAAAGGGAAAATGTTTCCATTTGCCCGAATAAATTTTCCTCATTTGCTACCTCATCGCTCATCGGTTTTTTGCCAACCTGGGCGAACAAGGGCTTATTCATCTGATGAACTACGGTAAAGGAAGGAAGGCATGGACGAGCTGAAACCTGCGTACACAATTCCACAACCGATCAAATCTTTTGCCAAAGTCAAGCTAAATCGAGGAGAGCAGCGATTTCGCGAGAAAGTCGCGGAACGACTCTCAATCCACGGATTGCCCTTAGCTTTACAGGCAAAAACTTGGCCGGTTCGCCTCTTCTGGACCGTGCTGTTCTTATCGGCACTGGGATTACTGACCTATCAGATGATAGAACTGATCAGAGGCTTTGCTGCCACCCCCACTATCATCAACATGCAACAGAAGAAGGAACTTGCGATGACGATGCCAGAGTTGACCATTTGCTCCCCCTACAACTTCAACGCAACTAAAATAAAGAAGGCGGGTCTGTCTTTAGAGGAGATTACGGCATACATGACTGCCACCAGACATCCCTACCCGAATGATACTGCCTTGGATTTATCGCTGGAAGGACTGCAGAGAAGAAAGGAGGCTATTTTGAACCTGAGCAGGAGTTGGAGCGATTTCCTGGATGAGTACAGCTTAGTCTGCGAGGACTTGTTCGTCTTTTGCCGCATGGACTGGCGGCTGCTGAACTGCTGCGACATATTCGAGGTGCTCTACACCCCAGATATGGGCATTTGCTTCCAGTAAGCCTCGCTAACTTCTGCTCTGGTCGTTCAATTTATTTATTACATACAGCAGTTTTATACAGTACTGTAATGATTCGTGTATAACCCCATGGGGGTGTCAAAAAATTAGTGGCCCATTTGGGGGGTTATATACGAGAGGGGGTTATACACGAAGGGGGTTATACACGAGTGCATTTATCAAAAGTGGGGTTTAGTGCCTATTATTTTTTCCGCGTCAGTAATTTAGGCTTGTTTGTACACTTCATGACATAGCAGATGCTTCAAAATTGCCTGACAAGACAATTACAACTTCTGTTTTAGCTAGAAAACGCTAAAAACACCTCTCCATGCTAGCAAAACCTTCAATTTCTACCGATTTTTGCATGCTTCGTGTATAACCCCCCTGGGGTTATACACGAGTGCAATTGACGTTAGTCGCCGATTTGGGGGGTTATATACGAGGGGGGTTATACACGAAGGGGGGTTATACACGAGTCATTACAGTATAATCGCCCCAGTGGTGTCACTGGTCAGAAGTCCAGTGGCCAGAAAAATCGTTGTATTACTGACGGGTGTCCTAAAAATGTACAAAGTTGGTGCAGAATAATGTACAAAATGTACATATTGTATGTATATGTACGTTTTCTCTTTGTTTTCTCAGCAACAAAGAGCATGCAGAGGAGATGGTTCAGCAGCACAATGGCCTGAATGGCAGCATGGAACTGGTGCTGAAAACTCCGCGGAAATCTAGCATTCAATGGGATGGAGTTCCCACTGGGGAAGCCATCACCATCGCCTTCCCCTATCTCTACGATCCCTACGTGACAACACCAGGAGAGATGCTGGTCGCGCGCATATCTGCCACTCAGTTTACCAGGAATCTGTTCACTACCTGTAGGAAACGGTCGAGGTACACGTACAGTACATAGAAAGTTATTCTGGTACTGCATGTTCGTACGATATACCGTAGTACAGCTGTCCAAGTTGAAAAGAAAACATACGATAAGAAGAAGATTCCTTCCTGTTCTACGTAGAGTAGAGTAGGGCGTTTTCTGGAGTTCTGTCTATCGGTGTCTCACGTAGATCTCCCTAGTGATCTAGCCTTATTACTTTCGTACTGCAGCAGATATCAAACTAAAATTTTGTACCCAGAAACCCAAGAATATGCCAAACTTTATGGCAGAATTTGAGCCAGATAGGTCAGTAGGGATAAAATTACGAGCTTGCAAATATGCGACCACGTTTTTCAACATTTTGAAATCAGTGGTTCCACTATAGACCTCGACAGACCTTTGAAGGCTGTTATGGGCAGTAAATCGCCTGTATTTTTGAATCCTTTGTGTTTTGGACTGTGGTGACGTTCCGCCGTTGTTGTTCCACCATATTTCCATGTTGGATAAGCTGCTTGACCATGCTGAGCAAAAGATTGTAATCTCAAAACCATGCTCAGTGCGAAAAATGATAAAAACAGGGTCCAACATTTCAACGCCTGTAATTTCGTTCTCTGCGGGCTGGGCCTATCTGACTCATCTTTTTCCACAAAATTTAGCATATTCTTGGGTTTCTGGGGGCAAAATATCAGCTTGATATCTGCTGTAATACGGAAGTTATTAGGTTGGATCATTAGGGAGATCTTACTTGAGACACCCTGTATGTACATAATGTACCAATGATTTCGGCGGTTTCTTCTCTTCGCCCTGGTTCTATCGATTCACCGACTTTCGCCGGCCATTGCAGCCTTACGGGCGTCTTACTTTTGTAGGCGAACCACAAGGGAATCTGGCTGTTCGCACGCTGCCTGGAACCGAGCCATGACAGCCGCGTGTAACTGCTCGGTGTACTTGCGCATCAAGGACAAGCTGGAAGAGAACGAGACGCTATGCGATCCGTTTCAGCAACTCAGCTGCATGCAGACCGAGTTCAAGTTCATCCACTCCGACTACGAGCGGCGTCTGCGCGAACAGTGCACGCTGCGTCTGTGCCAGGAGATGAGCTACGACGCGCACATGAGTCACGCCCGAGTCAGTCGCGCCTGGGTGCGCAAGCTCCTGCGACTACAAGTGGCCAATCAGCAGAAGGGGGCGACTGAAGCAGGAGTGAACGACTGGTTTCAGTGGGCGTTGATAGAGGAGGCCATGGACTATTCCGTGCTCAGCTTCTACAGGGTGTCTCACGTAGACCTATTGTACCTAACGATCCAACCTTATAACTTCCGCATTACAGTAGGTATCAAGCTGAAATTATGAGTTGACCTATCTGGATCTGGCTCAAATTTTGCCACAAAGTATGGTATATTCTTGGGTTTCTGGGGACAAAATTTCAGCTTGATATCTACTGTAATACGGAAGTTATAAGGTTGGATTGTTGGTAGGTCTACGTGAGACACCCTGTACTTCGCTTCGCTCAGCTATCAGGACATCGTAGAGTACGATTCGCTGTCGCCCCAGAACATCATCAGCGCGGTCGGTGGTCTCATGGGTCTGTGGTTGGGATGCAGCATGCTCAGCGTCATCGAACTCCTCGTCTATGCATGCTCTTTTCTCTCATCCAAAGCTGTCAATCGATGGCTGGCTATCGATTCCAGAGATATGTGAGTGACCGGGACTATTATCAGGGGGTACTGTACGTGTTGCCGACAAAAAGCTGAGGACAAAATGGACAATTCACCTCTTTGCCTGCCACCCTCCGACACCTCTTCATATCTACATACAGGTATTTTGCGCCTCTGGCAGCTGAATTTTGAGGCGCAAATGGAAAACAGAGGCGGAAATGCGCCTCAAGTTACCACGTACCTACCCCCAGAATTGCATGTGAAGAACACTGATAGGTCAAATGCATACGTACGTACTATTGTGTCCTTTGTTTTGCGTGTAGGTACTGTAGATGTTTAGATTAGAGTAATTATATCTAGTATTATACTGAGATAGACAGATGCCACGCATTGCCACGGTGACTGGGCTCGTCGGGCGGGCTACATGATGCAAATGTAACGAATAGATAAATATCGTAACTTAGAGCAAATCTGGAAATTAATTTTTATTCCAAGAATACTCCTGCTGAACGAATGTACACCTAGTATAGGCTATTTAGCATTTAGCGTAAAATGATAAATACATACTCTAGCGCTGTTAGCAACGTATGCTTTCCTTGTTCGATCATCGATCCCGTTTTTCTATCCGCTCCGCACTCTTGCTTGATGATACATACATGATACTTCAACTGTCTGAAATGTTCCGTGTATAGCCCTCTCGTGATATAGCTCCCCTAATCGGCGCTTACCATTTATAGCCCCATGGGGCTATCTACGGAACATTACAGTATTACGGTAGAAGAAACACTCTTCTTGCTTAGATTGTTCTATATAGTGGATTGGATTAGCTAACAACAGCCTGAAACAACTACTAAAACCTTCAGGGCATACACAGATATACGTACATGCACTAAAATGACCAATCTGTTATCACATATAACCGCCCGTAATACTTGTACTTGTTTGTGACACATGTCCTAGAGTGGATACTGGATGACGCACATTGCCGACAAATTTTGTAATAATGCCAAAAATGTTCTCTATATTCATTCACTCACACCTGCTAAACCTACCTATGCATGCATACAATGACACTCTATTATAACAAGAATTCTACAAGACATGATAAAGCTTATCCTATGCACGGCAACTACGCAGCTGTTCATAAAGTAATGATTGATTCACTCACCGCTGACCTTTAGAAGGACCCCGCACTAAGATCAAGATAACAAGCGACATATTGTATAGCAGGCTACCGTTTGCCCATAATCCCTTATAAAGCAAAAAAGATGGCAAAAACAAAAACATAAGACCAACACCAACGCTAGCTCCACAGTCTTAGACTGCCCTGTCCAACAAAAAAGCAAGACCTCAACACACCGCCACAAAAAAACCCAATTTTTCCATGCCTCATAGCCTACGCTTTTAAACGATAATAGCTACTTCTGCCTCTAGAATATTAACAGATCGTTTTCTGTCTGACCCAAGACAACGTGACTCAAATTGGCAATACTCGACAGAAACGGACACCGTGGGTAAGTGACATACAGAGCATGTTGACCCATCGCTGCGGTTACGTACACATTGAATTTTCAAACAGTGCTACTGTACATGTTACACATGCACAAGCATACAACATTATGTGTAGAATATACAGTACATGTGCTCGTGAAACGTGAAACCCATACAATTACATACTGTACTATACTGTAGTGTACATTCATCCCAGTACCATAAATTTGGTAGGCTACTTGTGTTGTACAGAAGTAATGTAGGTATTTATGTACGTACAAATACGATACATACATAAATGTACCTACCACAGTCCACAACAGTATTCTAGCTAAACGTGGGCAAATTACTTGGTTAGATAACTAAACTAACACCTTTCCTGGGCACGCACACGGCACATGCATGATGTCACCACATCACCTGTGCAGTACGCATTCGCACGTTATGTTACAGTATTATGTACCTAGGTAGGTACAACAGCTACCTACAGGTACATTCCTACGTACTGTACGTACAAAAATAGGTGGCTGGCTATGCATGCACTGTACTATGACCATGACCAGCAGGAGAACTAAAGACGTACGTACGAAAAAGCAAGCAAAGCTACCAAGCAAGCAATGGTCTTTTTTAGGAGTCCATGTTTTGTTTACCATTAAACGACTTTTGAGTCCAATTTCACGCCTTGAAGAGCAAAGGAAAGTGGGGAGGGACTACGGCTCCTGCAGATGAAACCGTGAGCCCGTGTGACAGGAGAGCCTGATGATGCTCCACTCTGGCTCCAGTATTCCCCATGCTGGAAGAGACCAACAGACCGTGGTTGGGTTGAAGCGAGAGCTGCGAGGCATCTCCTGCAGATATTAAGCCTGCAGTGGTAGTTGTGGTCGGCGTGGCTGTGGGCGTAGGGGTTGTGGCGCCGCGTTGTCTGGCAGTTGTGGCCTGAGCCAACATGCGGAGTAGTTCCGCCATCTTGAGTTCGTGACGAAGAGCCTCCTCCAGGCAGGCAATGCAGTTGCCGTGATTGTGGTGGCTGAAAGACAACCAGACTTAAAGCATTTTGGCTCAGTTAGAGTAGCTCTGGTTCTTGAGAAGCATTTTGTTTTAACCCCCTTCGTAATCCCAGGCGTCCACCTGTCCGTAGCCATCTGGCAAACCCCGTCCGTACCAGTAGACGGGGTGGAAAAACAAACCCCGTCTACGGACAGGGTTCGCCCCGTCTACGGACGGGGTTTGCCGGGTGGCTACGAACAGGCGAGGAGTTAACAAACAAGAGTCAATTGGGAAATGGTATACGCACCTGCCACTACTATGCGCCGTAGCACTCGAGGTGGCCACTGGAATCGGAACTAGAATGGCTTGTGGCATTGGCATCTGCTGTACTGCAGACTGCACTGGCTGTTGCTGCAACGATGGTAGGGAGGATGCGGCAGTCGCCTGCACCACTGGAAGCGTCAGTCCTCCTGATTTGTTGATCCCTCCACTGCCGCCTACTGTGATTGGATGTCGCTGTAAGGTGGATGTCGGAAGGAATTGGGGCGGTTGAGGGGGCTGCAGTTCGCGTTGCTGCAAGATATCCTTGAGTAGATGCTGCAGTTGGTGCTGATACTGTGAAGAGGAGGCCGAGGATTTCTCTTGCAAGGTTGGAGGAGCAGGGGGTTGTTCCAGATTGGCTCTTAATCCTACCTGTGCCGCCAGACCAGCTGCAATGTCCAGAACTGCAGCCGAGGTCCCATTAGCTGCAGAGTGCTGGTGAGCTTGTGACTGACTGGGGAGACCCGTTTGACCAGTGGTCATTGCTGAAGGACAACACAGCCGCTACTTTGTATGCGCGCACTCATGAAACAGCCATTTGACGACTACCTTTTTCGGCTCATTCGACCCTGTATGTACTGTATGTAAGTACAGTAGTATGTACCTTCCAATGGCTTGTGCCTACCAGAGTTTTCGATGGGAGGCGCCATGCTGGCCAGGGATGGAATCAGCCTCTGAGTTGTGGCCAGAGTTGCAGTGTGAACGGGAGCAGGGTTGAATGCGAGTGGAGGAAGCAGCGTCCGACCTCCCATATCCCCACTGCTTCCACTCCCGCTACCATCCCGGATGTCAGATTTCTGGTGCCTGCGCAGTTTGATCTGACGTGCCATCAGCTCACGTCGCTCGTCGACTAGTTTGCACTGAAAAACAGGAATATGAATAGAGTTACATACCTACCGGTACCTACATAAGTAGATGCAAGTTCTGCCTACATTACTGTACATACCTACCAGATGTGCCTAGTGCTAGTACTACTGAACATACAGTATGTGTATGTACAGCAGCCTTATATAGCACAACTTTTGCTCGCTAAACTGCAATACTGTTACACGGTGCACAGCACAAACTGCACGTATGCACATACCAGGTGACATTTGCAAGTCGTGTAGGGGCATCGTTTCTTGTGTCCTCGCAGTCGATTCTGCAATCCATGAGCAGAACATCTGGCACACATGGGGTTGCGAATTTTAGGCCCTTCTGCAACAAAGGCATCTCCCATTGTCTTCATTTTTCATCAATCACACAGCACTAACACGCACTCTTCAGCTACTGTACTTACAGTATGTAGCAGCACTCACTTCTTTGTTCCTCCTCGTTCCAGCTTCGTTCGCCATCTACAGCGTAGTTGACTTGTCTGCAGATGGCGTTGTTAAGTCGACGGCGCTCGTCCACCATCACACAGAGGCGACAGGGACAGGAGACGTAGCGACAAAACGGCTTGTGTCCCTTGCGCGGCCAGAATTCGTTGTGATTCAAGCAGCGCTGGCACAGATACTGCTTAATCGGTCCTCCCCCGCAACCCCTTTCTCCGCCATTCCCAGTAATACCCGCAACTGCATTGCTTAAGCTTAACCCGTCTTGTTGTCGCCTTCCGAACTCTTCAGCGAGACTAAGAGGCGGAGGCCGAAACCCGAAAGTCGACGAATGAACGGGGAACGACGAGTGCTGATTGCTCAATGAGACGGGGTCGTTACGTGATGGTCTCTGCGCGTGATTGGCCGAGCCTTTCCTGTGATTCACGACGTCGATGTCTGGAGAGGGAGAATTGCAACTGTCTGTACTGGATCCGTGACAAGAAGATTCGGGAGCTGAAGTGGAAACAAAAACAGAGGGATTGGCAACACTTTCAGCTTGAGGATGCCGATTACTCTTTGTGCTCAAGTCCAAAGGCAACATTCTCAGCTCTGTTCAGGACTATTGGGATTACAGGAAAATCCCATCCATACGTACTTAACTAATACAGTTGGGACCAAATAGGGCTCTGCAGATTCAACTTGCATTCACCCACATTATTTTGCAAAGTGCCTATTATACTGCGTGCATGGAAGTTGCGATTATGTGGCACTGTCGTCAGCATGGCATTATGTAGAGCAGTGGTCTTGAGAAAAATTATGTAATTGCAAGTGATGATTGCGCTCTACATACTGGTAGCTTGTGTCAGACTAGCGCATACATGCATAGGTATAGTACCTTATGTTTTACTTTGTAAGACGTGGCATTTTTTGCGCTGCCAAAGAAAGACTGCTGTTAATAATGGTACCTAAAGCAATTATAATGCGCGCTGTTCCAGCTAAACAGATCGGAAAAGTCGCCAACAGTGAAAGCAGTAGTTGCATTGCTTTGCCTTGGATCAAACGACCAGAGTCTTTCTCCGTCCTTCCGACGGAGCTCAACTTAATACATAATTGTTCCTTCCCTTTGCACAGCTATGAATGTATGGAGCTGCTTTGACATGGCATCATCTACAGCATTTTGTTCGTGCTCAGTTCCAAGGTACAAAACAAACGTAGGCCTACGGTACTACGGACGCGTACACCTGTGCAGCTGGAATGGGATAGAAAGCTCGACATAATTTGGCTGCTTCCAGGAATACCTAGCATATAGCGCTTTTTTAGAGCTCAACTGGTTTTTCCATGCCATGTTCGGATTAGGTTACGGTATTTTACATAAAATAAGTTTTCAAATACCTAGGATAGGGGGACTTGAATTATTACCTGCGCCCTTGGCCTGAGCTCAGCGGGATGAGATTTCCGCTGGACTTGGTACTTGGGTTTCAAATAGGTAATTTTAAGGATTCGGTTTGCTTGCGCTATTTAGCGCGGTTTGAACTTGAGCAAGGCAATTATAGGCTAGGCTACTGTGTAGTGTCGGCTTACTTGATGAAGGGATCATTGCGTTAGCCATAGGACAAGACGACTCAAGCAGTTTGTTGCTGTCTTTCAGTTTCACTGTAGTCGATTCGATCGACGGAGACACTTCTGCATACCGATCGGAGAGCGTTTGACGCTCCATCTTCGATGATTCTGCTGCTATGCTGTCGTGTCGTCCTGTCTGCGTGGATCCCTAGACACAAACAAACAGTATATATAGACAATAATCCACGAAAAACAAAGTGTATGTAAGACTCCAGAAGCTGAGGCTATTCCTACAACAAGAACCAACCACGACCAGTGCGAAAAAGAGACTTCTGAATAGGTAGCACTGTATAACGCGACAAGTGAGCGCAAGGCTATGTTTATGTACTACACGCCGGTGTTACAGTACGCTTATGGACGCTTCAGAGACACGCGACAGGATTGATAAAGGAGCAGCCAACCGATAAGAAGCTGCTAGCCGATTACATAGAAGCAGCCGACTAGTTACCTACTTAGTCCTTAGTTCGTCAGCCGCGACACAGACTGTCTGCGTTCTCTTCTGTCTGCGTTCCAGCGAACTTTTGGTCGAACATTACTGTAAAGGTCGGTGTATAGCCCGATACCGTGTATTGCCCGATCCCGTGTATAGCCCGCCCAAATTGGCTTATATTGCACTTTTGGCCCGTATATAGCCCGATATCGGGCAATGCAAAGAACTGCGTTCACAGGGATTTATTTGCACCTTTGCAAGCCGGAAACCACAAAATATTGGCCTGTGAAGCTGAAAATAGTTTGACAATGGAATACGAAATTATTAGCAAGCAGTTTGGATCATTGCTGTTAGAATCTGGGATCGGTCCGGCATGTGAGCAAAGCAATTGAAAATGGCTATCACTGCCACACGAAGTAGCTTTGAAACGATCAGTGTTTTCCAAAATACCACTAAGGGGGACCATTCAATCCACAATAACATTTAGGGTTAAAATTGGAGCAAAAATAAGTAGGCGTCAAAAGTCCCTTGTATAGCCCGAGCCTTTGTATTGCCCGATCCCGTGTATAGCCCGCCCAAATTGGCTGATCTTGTTTGTATTGCCCTGCAGGGCTATACACCGACCTTTACAGTATTTCAGTTGCTCTAAAAAACTACGTCGCGTCGACGTTTTTTCTGAACCCGCAGTCAGACTGTGCGGCGCTTTTTGACGTCAAAAAGCAAAGAAGGCAGAAAAAAACGCAACTACGGTTCGAGAAAAATGAAGGTCTAAAAAACAGCGGTGTCGGAAATAATTTCCCGACTTCTTAGGAGAAAAGCTGGCTTCTAGCAGAGGTCTATCAATCATAATCTTTGAGCCTCATCTTTATTCACAGTCGTCGCCGTTCAACTGTTCGTAATTGCAGAAACATATCCGGAAATTTTCCTTCCTGGATGCGAGCGCAGGCGTTATGTAGGTATGCAATGTACAGTAGATACGTGCAGGCTTATATAAATGCTGCAAATTATTTATACGTTCAAGTTGCGTTTCCCAAGGTTTCAAAGTATGTATCATACATAAACGCCTAAGGTACAGTACAGACGTAGACGGATTCTCCTAGTCGACATCGAAAACGTTAAGCTGAACACACACAGTAATCGCACATGAATGGGTGACCTTTCACGCTTAATTTGGACGGATCGAAATTAGTCGAACAAGCGCCTGTGAGTGAATACACAGGAAATGAGCCATGCCAACTCTATACTCTGTGTACGACACGACCGTACATTAATGTACAAGCGCTAAATACATGTAGATCACTGCACGTACGTGCTGCAACCTACGTGAACCAACCTAAAGTACCTACCTACCTACTTAGGTAGGTATGCACGTATACCTAATACCTTTGTACAGTAGTTACTTTAGTCGTTGTTATTTACTGTTCGTATGTACAGGGTGTCTCACAGACCTCCCTAACTATTCAGCCTTATAACTTCCGTATTACACTAGATATCAAGCTGAAATTTTGCCCCCAGAAACCCAAGGATATAACATTTACTGTGGCAAAATTTGAGCCAGATCGGTCAATTAGGGATGAAATTACAGGCTTGAAAATTTTTGACCCTGTTTTTCGCATTTTCCGCTCTGAGCGTGGGTTTGACATGAAAGTCTTCTGCTCAGCATGGTCAAGCAGCTCATTCAACACAAAAATTTTGCGGAACAATAATGACTGAACGTCATCAAGGTCCAGGACACAAACGACACAAGAATACAGGCGATTTACGCTCATTACAGCCTTCCAGGAGCAGTCGGGGTCAATACTGGCAGCACTGATTTCAAAATGTTGAAAAACGCGGTCACAAATTTACAAGCTGGTAATTTCATCCCTAGTTGACCTATCTAGCTCAAATTTTGCCACTATAAATGGCATATTCTTGGGTTTCTGGGGACAAAATTTCAGCTTGATATCTCGTGTGATACGGAAGTTATAAGGCTGAATCGTTAGGGAGTTCTACGTGAGACACCCTGTACATACAGTAGGTGTTGTGTCATACCGTAACTTGTATCGTCTTTTCTTGTACGTACTCTCTCAGAGGCCCGCTAGAATATTTAGCAATGGAAGATTAGACAGACCGTGCTTATACTTATACTGTGCGTGCTCAAGGTCTAAACAACGCGTATACTTAGAATAAAATTATACGCGTTGTTTAGACCTGGAGCACGCACAGTAGAAGCACGGACCAATCTTTCCTGAAGCACGGACTAATATTCCCTGCTAAATATTTCAGCGGGCCTGAGTGATGTGCTACGTTCGTCGTAGCAATTACATTGCCCAAAAGATGTACTGAATATTGTAATAGGTAGCCTACGTACAGTACATGGAGTGTACCTGAATGATCAAGTCGGGCTTCAAGTACTACTGTGTAGCTGCAGCAGAGTTGTGACACAGCGGCATCCAGGGGTAAGATCTTTTTCAACTTTTCTCAATAAGCTTGTGCAGATGACAGGTAGGTATGTACAGTACATGGAGGGATAAAAGTTACCGAAAGCTAAAACCAACCGACCAAGAGATGCCTTGGATGTACCTACTGTACCGTGTAGGTAAAGTAGTCAGAAAAAACTTACATGGAGATGGACCAATGACACGGCTGTGCTACAATGGAAACGAGTTGTGCGCCTGGTCGAATCAACTATCGTTCACAATGTTCCAGGAAAAAGTCTCCAATATCATCAAAGGTGGCCAGTTAGAAGAAGATCGTAGCCGAATATCAGGCGCTCTTATGTACGTAGTTTAGTACGTTTCGTGCGGATTACTTTGCGTAATGCCAACAGACATCCAACTATACGCGACGGTACATCACGGTAGCAATAGAAATAAACTTTGTCAAAATCATACGGCGAACCTGAGTTACTGTCACTAGGCGACTGTCTACCATTCGAATTTGCAATGGCCTTATGTGACCAACGGTAGCCGGCAGCGGAGTACGACACTTCAGCCCAGGAGGGGAAGAAATAATAAAAAGAAACCTCAATTTTTTGTGCACTTTATACGGGTGTACCATTTTTGAAATTATGTACCATATTATGCTAGCACGAAGTAATGTATGTATGTACGTAGTATGTATGTACCTAGGTACGTACGTAGGTATTCTTTCTCGCATAATACAATGGTCTTTTTTCACTGCAATAATGCCGCATGCGTTGCTCGTCATACTGTACAAATGGTACTGTACGCCTATAGTGTATGCTATCCCTGCATTTATGCGGACTATACTGTAATTAGCACAAGTACACAACCGCACTCCGCCCGCTCACTCGAGTCGTATCTCATCTCATGGTATTACCTTCCCGCTTGGACTACATATAGTTCGTATGTATAGAAAATATACGACTTTTGAATAGTACGTAGACGACTTGTATACTGTAGTGTGTTGTCGTCTGTGACACTGTTCACGTCACTATCCATCCATCTGCTTTACTTCGCTTTTTAATGCAACTGTGGTAGCAATA
>JASAMW010005598.1:0-18808 GCA_030247985.1 Epsilonema sp. ZAB3_2 | reverse complement strand
TGGTTGTAATTTGTCAGCCATCTGCATGTTGCTGTGAAGAGGCACCGCGTTGTCTTCGACTGTTGTTGTATTTTATTGTGCGGTTATTGTAAGCGTTTTGAATCTTTGATTCATTGTAAGGTTTATAGTAGCAAGTTGCTCAGTCTGGTTTCTAAACTGTTTTTGCCTGCGATCACTAATGCCCAACGCCCACGCTTGGCCGGCCCCCAACAACACTTCCCAACAACCGCCGCGTCTCTTGTGCGTTTCCGATCAACACATGTGAAGTCTTGCAGCGCTTTTGGGGATAAAAGCGCGCCGCTCGCTCCTGGCTCCAGGGTGTGATGCTGAGAATCCTGACGCCTGAGCGAGCGGCTGTTAGTGTTCCTACTTCAGTTCCATCGAGCAGTCGCTGCTCCCTCTCTAGCTCCGTCATTTTCTCGCGTGCTATGGTAGACACGCTATGGTAGACTTTAAAGCGGGTCCCGCTCTTCTTCAGGCAGAAATTCAGCTTCAGAACGTTCGCAATCGGATTTTACTCTGCTGCATTGTGTCATTGGCCTGACTGCCATTTACAGTGCTGGCAGATCGCCTTTACACCATCAGCAGGAGCGTCAGGCGGAGTAAGCGTGGTACAACTTTCAGGATCACGTCCAGGTGCAATGGGACACGAACGAGCAAGAACACTGTGTTGCGCCTCAAGTTCCAACTCCGCGATGTGAATGTAGTTGACACAAGCACATCGGTGGCAATGAAAGCTCGGCTACCGACCAAATATGATTAGCTGCGTTTTATTGCAACCATACTAAACTGAGCCTACCCGTTACAGGCCTTTCCAAGACGTGGCTAGTGGCGTCACATACGCCGATGTTACCGCTGGGCACTCTCGATTCCACCCGCAACCTAACATGTCTGCTAAACGGCCATCTCAATCACCAGATCTACCCAACCCAGGGTACCTCGTCAGCAATATTCCGATCGTAAACAGTATTATTCAGACCAATTCCGACAGCAGCAGCCAGCCTCCCACCAGCCAGCACCTCAACAATACTCCCAGCAACCTGCACCTCAGCAGCAATACTCCAATACTCAACAGCAATACTCAACTCCACAGCAACCTCAACCTCATGCTGAATCGACGAGAATGGAGCATTCTTTGTAAAATTCTTTTGGTGTGATGCAGACAATGTATTGGAGAATGCTCTGGAGGGATTCCCATATGCTTGTCATTATCAACATATGATTGGTTCATTCTGCGCTCTAGTGGTAGGACGTATCAAGGGCTCAAGGCACTCAAGACCATCCTCCGCCACCAGCTTTTTTTCCAGCAGCAACTCAAACAGAGCAACGTCAGCAGCCAATTCCAGCCCAACCAGATAGGTCCAGGTCTGTCTGATGGCCTCCCTCACTCGTCTTGATGGCATCCCAAAATTCAATTGTATAATACTCACTCATAATGTACCTCATATTTAGGCCTCATCTCGTACCTCATTAAATCTGGTGATCGCACAGCGGAACATGAAGTGCAAGAACAGTGGATGAAAAAAACGACCAAGGAAAAGACATCGTTCCCTGTACTTCGGTACTAGTTCGGAGTTACTATTAACAGGAGGTCATAGAACCAATGGGACTATATTTGTATGTGTTACCTCATGTAGTCCATGTGTTCGTTTCGTACCTCATATATTTGTATGTGTATTAGCTCATGTTGTACATGGGCTAAAAACAGGAAAATACTACATTCGCTTTGATGATACCTACCTATGGAGGACAGTACGATGCTGTTCAGATCAAGTCATGTTTATTTCGTGCTTTCAACCCCATTGTTTATTTCGTGCTTTCAACCCCAACAACTTTATCATTTCAACCCCATTGCAATAGTAGGTTTGCACATTTTGCGGTTTTTATTTTCTTTTGGCTGTGGCGTATATGTTGGGCTCCACGTTGTACATAGTGGGCATTTGCAGCCATAACATAATCCTTCTATTTTCATTGCATTAAGCAAATAGAAGGTCAAAAGAGAGAAGGGTGATCTGATCCGGCCCTGTGTCCATCTCTGCACAGGATATGTACCTTGCATGGTGTGAGCACAAAGGGCCTGAGGCAGAAAACACACACAGCGTCTAGACTTCTTGGAGACGGACGCAGGGCAGGGGAGACAGTTTTAGCTGGTCTGGTCTGGTTTCTTTTGAGTAAATAAGGCCAACAGCAATAACAATATACCATAAACCCTGTTCCTCCACAACCCTGTTGTAACTTGCTGCTTGCTTGCTTTATATTTGCGAACTGTGGGAAACTAAACGAAACTAAACCATGCAATAGGATAATCGCAATCACCCCAGCGTATTCTTGACCGAAGAAGGTGAAAGACACATACTGACCTAGGAATTCTCAGCACTAGACTTTTGGTTGTGCAAACAGAAACTTGAAAAATTTCTGTGCTTGCGATGGTCAGTTTAAAGTCTTACCCTACCTGGCAAAGTGTGATCTCAGAATTCAGTGCTCGACAATTTTCTGTTTCACCTGTACTGAGTATTAGGGAGACTTCAACTTATTTGACTTCAACTTATTTGAGACTTCAAGGGAGTTCAGAAGGAGAGGCATCGGTGCGACCAACCATTGTGTCAGAAACACGCCCGAAAACGCGCTCACTCAGCTGACCAGGAATTTCAACGGCGTTTCACTTCTACAAGTTTTACATGCCGTGTTTGCAGCTTCTGAAATCGAACTCAACTGTTTGTCATGCAAAGATAATGCAGATGAAGGATCATACTTCTGTGATGAATCAGCAGACAACCAGGTGGAATTGGCGGAATGCAAAGCCCTGCTCACTACCAACGAACATTTGGTAAATACCAGCTAGTATTGGCTTCGTGTTCCATGCTATGGCCGTTTTGGTCCCAATCTTGTTTTGGTTTTGGTCCTGGGGCCCCTATAAAATGCGTGCAAAGTGTATAGGTAATAGTATTTTCTTTTCGTTTTCTCTTCTTCTTTTTTTACAAACGGCCTGGGCCCCTAATTGGGGCCCCTACCCTATCTCTATTTTACGTCGATCTATGGGGGCTCCCAATCGGGGGCCCACCGAATCGGCCGTAGCATGTAACACAAACCAATACTAGGGTATTTTAAGAAGAGCTGACATGACATGATATCCCTAAAACTGAGATTGGATGCACTATTGCGTCTAGCCGGAGTAGAAATCCGGAAGTAGAAGTGCATTTTCTCCACAGCATGAAGTAAAGGAAAAAATCAACTTCTCCAAAAAAAATCCGGAAGCAGAAGTGAAAATTTTTTGGTCAAAAAGTTCCGGAATCGGATTTGCGCAAACCCACTCCTTTAGTAACTCCTTTGGTAACTCCATTACATTAGTGGTAAAGGACTGCCAAATCCACAACTCAAAACTTGTTGGAACCAAGTCCAGAACAAAAAATTTGACAAAATTACAAAGGATTTGACAAAGGAGTTTTCTCCAACCACCAATGGAGTTTTCTCCAACCACCATTTTCACAAATGTAAAGGAATAGAATTTGACCAAAACACTGATTTTTCCTTTACTTCCCCATACAAAAATGGTGCAAAGGAATCGGATTTGCGCAACCTACCTCAACGAAACCCGATTAAAGCTATATGTTCACCAAAAAAAATCCCATAGTGGAAATTTTTTTTCCTTAGCAAAAGTTCCGGAAAAATGTTACTTCTCTTCAAAAACTCCATATATAGAAGTGACAAAATTTTGTCACTTCTATATATGGAGTAAAAGTTCCGGAGTTTTACTCCGTGCGACACCATTGTTGTTATAGGGATATTGAGACTTCTGCTCTGTGAATGTGCTGCTTTAGGTTGGGTCTCCTGGTTCACATCAGTATGAAAGTAGCTCCTTCTTCTTTGGCCCCAAGCATAATGATCACTTTGCATGGGATGCGTAATGATGACAGATTTGGATTGCAGCCTTCTTTGATGCAAACTCTCCATCGCCCATTCCACCACACAATGGCATGGATATCAAAACGATTTTGCATCCGTATAGCCTATAGCACTTCTGTCGCAACTTTTCTATTCTGTGCTTTTCTTTTCTCTTCTGTGCAAGGTAAGTATGCTGGACAGGGCGACAGATCAGATGAGACCCAGAAAGAAGGGTGTACAAAAAGCATTGGGAGGACAAACCACCAAAGACCTGGGAGAGAATAGTGACAGATAGAACCTATTCCATTGCCAAGAAGGGGCGAGTGAAAAACGCCCAGACCGGGGTGCGCCACACAAGATGACAACAAGAACTCCCAGATTGGATTTATCGCCGACAAGCAGCGAATGAACGTGGGAATCACAAGCCCGGCAGGAGTTCTTGTAGTCGGGAAAAGTTATGAGGTGTTGAGATGTTGGATCGTTGTGTTAGACAGTTCCTCTTTGGGCAGTTTTGCGCTTACTTGAAGTTTGAGATCTTGAGGCTTTAAAGCGTAGCAAGTTATTGGTACATCTCCAACCATTCGATCACTGCGCTATAGGAAACGCAAGTTTGCTACACCCATCACCCATCTATGCCCTTCACCGAACTTACCATATTATTGGGTGTTATATCCCCCGATTGTATATCCCCCAGTGTATAGCCCCCATTGCAAAACACAAATTTTGTCCAGTGTATACCCCTATCCCCCCTAGTGTATAACCCCCCATGTACTGGAAGGTACCTAGCCTACCTATGTAGCTGCTCATTAGCTAGCTATATAGCTACTCTTACACCAAGCTATAAGCCTATAAGCTTAGCTGAGCATGTCATGTACTAGAATAACCGCTGTTTTGACCGTGATTATGCCCTAAAACACTTACTTTTGACCTCAAAAACATGCCTCTACACACCTCTCAAAAACATAAATTTTTTTCCATATTTATCCCCCATTGTATATTCCCCAGTGTATAACCCCCATCAGACCACTCGATTTTTTGTATAGCGGGGATATACACCCAAAAATACGGTAACTGCAAGGTCAGCCGTTTGGAAAGAGAGCAGCGTCTAATCAATGTGTTTCTACAGCAGATGGACCACTTTTTGGCCACAGGAAAGTTCAGCAGGAGCATCTGGTGGAGATATTCCAGGGGCTGATGGGCTACGATGTCAAGCTGAGACCATTGCTGGATCCAGGGTAGCCACTTCGGGCTCTGGATCTTCCAACTGCTTGACACGCCTGGTCATTTGCTCTTACAGGTTATTTTTGGTACCGTTTGTTTGGTATGATTGTATTATTATTGAAGCTAAGCTTACGTACAGTAAGAGTACGTTATTATAAAATAATCTTAGTTGTATCAGGCAAGCAGCAGCTTCCAGCAGCAGGCTGCAGATTTTGCAGCGGTTTGCACTGGAACGACCAGTGCCCCAAAGATCCGGACCGGGATGCCAGAATTGCTCAGTTCGCGCCTGGTACCTGCTGGAAGTTTCTCAGAGAGGAACATACGCCTTGGGCGTGTGTTTGGCGGCCGGTAGTGTACTGTACAGTTACTTACTGCCGCCGTGAAAATCAACATGACCGCGCGCTGTCCATCAAAACTTCAAAATGCAGTTACACAGACACACTTTGAAGACAGTTTGAAAAAAACCGGGCGCTGTCTATGCTTTCGCATACTTTGTGTGGCGGTCCAGCATGGACCGCCACGAAAGGTAAGGTATTGCTTTTGGCGCTAAGCCAAGAGAAGAAAAAGGTGAACCGTGGTGAACCGAAAAAGAAGAAACAAAAGAAAAGTGAGCGGAGGAGACGGAAACATATGAGAAAGGCCTATCCTTTCACAGGTTCAGCTAATGAGGTGAATGTTGGAAAGGAAATCTGAAACAAACCTTTTTCTTCTCTTGGCTTAGCGCCAAAAGCAATACCTTACCTTTCGTGGGGGTCCCTGCTGGGCCCCCCCACAAACTATGCGAAAGCATAGACAGCGCCCGGTTTTTTTTCAAACTGTCTACAAAGTGTGTCTGTGTAACTGCATTTTGAAGTTTTGAGGGGTGCCCTGTGATCAATTTGGAAAGAAGTCTGCTACAGTGGGCGGACGCAAGAATGAAAACAGCGGTGGACGAGACTGCAGCCAAGAGGCAGAGGGGTCGTTGTTTGGCCTTGGGGTTGGGAAAGTGATGATGGTTTTGGTGTGGTTGAGAGGTGAGCCGCCAATGACAAGTTTTCGCCGTTCAACGATTTATTATTAGCCATTTGCGTGTTGCTTTGAAGGGGCGCCGCGTTGTTTTCAACTGTTGTATACTGTATAACGGTTCTACTGTTCCACACGTCCCTAGATAATCTTCTGTGCTTGTTGTAATGGGAATTAGAGCGGCTCCTTTCATAGAGAGGCGTTGGAACCCTGTGGTAAAAGTGTTGAATCTTGAATCTTTGATGCAACCTAACCTAAGGTACCTAAATTTATAATACATAGTAGTAGAAAGAAGTTGCTCAATCCAGTTTGGCAAAGTGATTTTGCCTGCGATCACACTTGCCCAACGCCTACGCATTCCCAAATCGGTAGGTCATCATCCGTTTCCATGATGCAAAGTTTTAGCTTATTTCAGACTGTTTTAATGGCGTCTCGATGCTGCAAGATATGCGCGCCGTTTTCCCCGCATCTGACGTCAAACTGCCAACTGGCTGTCAGGGCGAAACTGAACAGTCAGTGTGTAGTGTGGCTACAGGCCTCAATCTTCACTTTCGATTCGTGGCTTTGGTTCACTTATTGGGTGCTAATTTTTGCTGTTGGATTCCCTTGTGATTTTTGATTTTTCTTCTTCTATGTCTGCAACTGCTTCTGTGGATTCTTCTTTGGTTCTTTGGATTCGAGGTCATTTTCAGCAGTCAGTGGCTTTTGTCTCCCCACTTCATCAAAACGTAAGCACTCGACTCGTGCATTAGGGATGCACCATGTAGAGCTTGTACGGAATGTATGTCTTGTGATTGTCTGGGATTGTGTCTTGTGATTGTCTTGGAATGTTGCTCGTGCTTTGTTTGGTATGTTTGGAATGCTTCGAGCATGATCGTGATGGTTCTTGCATGTCCGTGTAGTTTCTGTATGTTCTAGACTGTTCCCTGCATGTATATATAATTACTGTAAAGCTTCGTGTATAACCCCCGGGGGATAAAAATCGTTAGTCGCCGATTCGAGGGGGGTTATACACGACGAGGAGGGGGAGGGGGGTTATACACGAGACCAAGCAAAATGTGCCGAATAATCACCAACATGCTTATTTGGCTTTATTTGCGCGTTTTACGCGTTTTAAAAATTTTGGTCAGAGGGGGGATAAAAATCGTTAGTCACCAAATAGGGGGTTATACACGAGGGGGGTTATACACTATGCTCTTAGGTAGGGAGCCTGTTAGGTGAATATGTACGCATCTTCTTCGGATTTCTCCAGGATTGGTGACGACCATGGAGTCGTTTATCGCTGGAGAGCTATACCAGTCCCAAGTGCGCAGTACAGAGTGGAGTTTTGGGCGCCCAGGTGATGTCAACACGACAGTGGATGATGGTGGCCGAGAGAAATCCGTTGGTCAAGGCCAGCCAGAAAAAACGCCACCGACGCCAGCTACGAATGGCGGTGAGCAACCGACGGCAGTTCCGGCGTGTGTACACGCTCACTTTTTTTTCATCCGGAAGGAGATGGAGTCCAGGAAGTGGTTGTCCATCCGGGCACGGACACCATCACGACCATCACCTACACGACACCAACTACCGAAGAGAAACACCAACTACCGACACCAACTATGGTACCAACTACCAACTACCTACCAACTACTACCAACTACCGACACCAACTACCAACACCAACTACCTACCAACTACCAACTACCGACACCAACTACCGACCGATAAACGGTACATTCTACTTACAGTACGTGCATGCTTGTTCAATTTTTCTACCTGGCTTTTCCCGAAGCTCAGTGACATGCTCTTTCGATGATGTTGAACAGTTCTAGTTGCGTTTTCATGCTCCCAACAGGACTGTCCATCATAGTGATAATGATCAGCTACGGGGGAACATCATACAGTACAGAATTATGAATAAAGTTGCCACAAGTGCTCCAGACGGGAATAGGACAGTACGCTAATCGAGATGTATGCTTGTACCCTATTCGCTTTGCTCCATAAAGAGCAGTGTTGTCGTTTCGACCTCCCCGCGGGATTCAGCTGTATTTATCAGATACACACACAAAGCACGGCGCAGAAATAATTTTTTACGCAGAGTACGCCGAATTTGTAGCTGCAGATTACACACACGCTAAATAATTGCTTCGGCGTGCTTTGCCTATGTGTGATAACAACAGCTCAATTCGGCGGGGAGGTCGAAACGACAACCGCTCTTTATGGAGCAAGGCGAATACTCATGGTGATCTCCACGTAAAATCTGGAAAAGGGGATGGATGAGCTGGCGAGTGGTGTAGAAGTCAAGAACAGGGACGAAGATAACAGTACAATGTGCCTCCAGGCCCCATGACCACTCTGGTCCATTGTCAAGACCATGGCCATGGGTGGCTAACGAAAAGGGGGGTCTCGTCATAGCCTATACAGAGGGGGGTCTCGTCATAGGGGTCTCGTCATAGGGGGTCTCGTCATAGCATATACAGAGGGGATCTCGTCATAGCTTATGTACAGAGGGGGGTCTCGTCATAGGGAGGTCTCGTCATAGCTGAAACACAGAGGGGGCAGGGGTATACGGTCATAGTAAGTTGGGGCGGTATTACGCCCCAGTTCACGGTTCTACGCCCCAAACATGGGCGCCTAGGGGCGTAAAATTTTCACCCCACCTTCGCGGAAAAATAATTCTGTGAGATTGTAATGATGTCAAAACTGCGTGAAAAGGCGATTTATGGCATTAGTTGTGTGTGACTGCGACAGTAGGAGATCGTTACGTGGGGTCACTCTATACAACTAAAATTTCTGCTGCATATTTTCTCCCTCACTTGTCGCAAGCATAATTGTACCTACAGTTGATCGGTGCCGCCATTCCATCCATCCCGCCTTGCTTCATCCCGTCATGCCTACATTCATATGTACAGTTGTACATATCTTGCCGATGTATGAACGTACGTATGTACGTACTTGTTTTGTGTTTCCAGCATTGCTGTGCAATGACATTTTAGCCAATAAATATTCGTGGCCAAGAGGCCTCAGAAGCTCGGAAAAAGCATCGTTTGGTCCAATAAGTAAAAAAATTTCGGACCCCCCGCTGGGGGCTCCCGCCCCCAGACCCCCATATTGGGAGGCTCCGCCCCCAAACCCCCCGATTGGCTTTCTTAAATTTTATGCCCCAAAATTTTTAGGTCACCATATACCCCTGGGGGGGGGGGGGGGGGGGGGGGGGGGGGTCTCGTCACAGTTTATACATAAGGGGTCTCGTCCCCCACCTGGGGGGACATCCCCGACTTGGGGACGTCGTCCCCCAACTGGGGGACGCTGGAGGCGACACTCAGCCACATTGTAGGAGGCGCCGCAAAAAACTCATAAACTTGATGTTTCAAGTTTATGTTACACCTGGGAGGTGAGCTCCAGGTCGGTATTTACCCAGCATTCTAAGGTGCGTGCAGCATTCTGCACACACCTTTTCGCCTGGGTAAACACCGACCTGTCTCAGGTGTAACATAAACTTGAAACATCAAGTTTATGAGTTTTGCGGCACCTCCTACAATGTGGCTGAGTGTCGCCTCCAACGTCCCCTAGTTGGGGGACGACGTCCCCAAGTTGGGGGACGTCCCCCATATGGGGACCCCCCATCACAGGGAGGTCTCATCATGGGGTCTTGTCACAGGGCCCCTGTGACGAGACCCCATGACGACACCCCCCTGTGACGAGACCCCCTCTGTGTATCAGCAGTGACGAGACCCCCTTCTGTGTTTCAGCTATGACGAGACCCCCCTCTGTACATAAGCTATGACGAGACCCCCTATGCCGAGACCCCCTCTGTATATGCTATGACGAGACCCCCTATGACGAGACCCCTATGACGAGACCCCCCTCTGTATAGGCTATGACGAGACCCCCCTTGCTTTTCGTTAGCCACCCATGGCCATCCTGGCGACTTCAGGGAACGATCCAGCCTTATAACTTCATTATTACAGTACATAGATATCAAGCTGAAATTTTGTCCCCAGAAACCCAAGAATATACCATTTATTGTGCAACAGGGAAGCGCGCGTCCTCAAGTATTTGCAGTGCACTGTGCTGACAAGCTGCTGTTGTCTGGGTGCATTGCATTCAACACAGAACAGCCGCAGCTCAAACTTAAGATGAGGAAATAGTGAGGTCCGGAATGAGGAGGGAGGACACATGCATGCATATCAGCCTAGGAGGAACAAAAGGTGGACAAGGAAAAGCAGAGCAGAGCCAAAGCGAAAGGCGCTCTTCAACCAGAAGACAATGTGGACAGACTAGTTCCCCCCTGTATGTACTGTGCATAGTGGGCCACAAAACCAGAAGAAGATCCTCAGGCAGGTTTCAAGTACTTTGTTTTTCTGACCCAAAATCTCGTTGGACTCTGTTTTCCCCTTTTCCAAGATATGTTCAAGTACCATGGTGCCCACATGAGTCTTAAGGATATGAAAGGGGCAATTGCAGCTAAAAGGGTAGCTGGACCAGGTCAGATTGTCATCTGGAAGTACTATCCGTCCCTGGTCAGCGAAGGAGCAAAGACTGAAGAAGAGCAAAGGAGCGAACTAATGCTGTTAATGTCAAGCTTTAATCTTTTGCAAAATAGTCACATGGTTGGTTTGTTGTGGTTGGTTACCGTAAGGAGGCGTTGGTTGCCTGTTTCTGGTTTATTGGTTCTGTATGTACGCCGACGGAAGGCGTGGTGGCTTATTGGTTGTGTACGCCGATGGAAGGCGTGGTCTCAGCGCAGAGGTGCGCTTGAGCAGTGTTTGGTGAAAAGTTTTCACTCTGGTGCATTACGGTGTACTTGAGAGTGGTCGTGTTTTTTGGTCTCGTTTCGTTTTCGTCCTGTTCTGTTGGTTGCGTTTCATAGTCGTCTCCTTTGGTCCAAGTTACCGGTCATTATGGCTCCGGCTAAGAAGACTTCCGCTCTCTGTCAGAAGAGACAGACGGCTTAGCTGTACTTTACTGCTGCTATCTTTTCTCGATGCCATGGGGTTAAACCTAACTGAGGAGCGCACAGGCACATCTAGGTATTCATAGCCTTGAAGTTAGGTGTATCGTTGCTGATTTGTGTATGTGCTATAACGCTATAACCCGTTTTGCAATGAGACTTTGAAATTTGAATCTCGGGAGGAGTTAATTTCAGTGATGTTTCTAATGCTAGCTTTATCTTTTGCAGAAATACAGTTGCAGCGGTTGCTGGCGCTTGATCAGAATCTGCGCGGTGCGAGCTGTCCTCTGGCAGTGGCAACTGTGACGCAAGGCGTAGAGAGTGTCAAATTGCTCCTGCGTGCTGGGCTTCTATGTCAGCAGCTGTGGATACAGTAAGAGGACGAAAAATTAAAACCAAACTCATGATGAATACAATGCAAACACGTTTGTACGTAAAATGTAATGGGCATTCAGTGCCGTACCCTATTACCTACCCTATGTAATGCGAACTGCGCTTTTATGGAGCAAGGCTTAAACCTTTCTCTGCGGTGACCTTTCGGTGCGAGGACAAAGTCGTCGTCTGACGGGCAGGGCAGGGAAGAGAAAGGTGCGTCCGTCCGTCGGGTGGCACAAAAGTGCGTGTGACGGGCAGAGTATGGGGAATCCGTCACCTATTCTAGGTGCGTGTACGGTACTTGCTAGGTGCGAGTGAGCTGAAAATCCTGTCTGATGTCGACTGCTGACGTACCTACATCTCCCGTGCATAAAAGTGCAGAGTGCTGAAAAAGGCACTTCAGGGGAGAAATACCCAGAATTCTGGGTCCACGCCTCCAGGGTAAAGAAGGCCTACACCCCTAAACAAACAGGCAGTCGTCTACCCCCGGAGACCAGGCCTCATGGATCGAACCCACAACCGCCCACTCCACAGCCTGTTCACAATAAAGCCGGAGTCAGTACAGATGAAAAATTCCCTTCTGTTCACAGGATCCCAGTCAGGCGCTCAAAACGCCTACTGTGCCGCCATGGGATTCTCGGCGCTGACACTGGCAGCGACAGCGACTGCGGCCTACAGGCCATGCAGGCGACGTACGGCGGCGGACCCGTCCAAACTCCAAACGCCCACAAGACGATGTGTTAAAGGACCAGGAGGAAGCGGAACCACCTCTTCCGCCTCTGGTCCGGAGCCTGTCGTCACTCACCGGGTAATCATCGAACACCCCAGCAGGATGAGGATCGAGCGAACGCGCATTGGGCTCCTGGAGGGTTTCAGCGGCCGCATCGTCAACCTGTGACATCCGGGGCCACTACCGCAGGCCGCCCGCCGTTTCGTCAAACGCAACCGGCCACAGCAGGAGAGAGTGCCGGTGGGATTCAGAACGGCGGTCATGGGACATCGCAACCAGATGAAGTGTCCCAGCCGCATTTCCCACACGGCGGCCGGCCGCATCAGCGAAGCAGCCAGCGAAGCGGCCACAGACATGAACGAGGCCCTGATGCTAAGCATCCATCGAATGCGCCTCGAGGACACCATCATGCAGCAGAAAGACCAGCTGAGCAGAAAATAAACAACTGAAGTGCGGCGGAAGGAAAAAAGAAAACGACGTACCTGTACCTATGTATGTACATTCTATGTATTAGATTTTTTAATATAAGTATTTTATATGTACTGTATTTAGGTTGGGTAGCTTTTGTATACTTAGGTATTCGGTTTAAATGTAAATTTTACTGTATCATTACAAAGTTTTTGAACCGCCACGCACTACCGCGCCAGAGCAACAGTAATTACTTACTTACGTACCCTGACCTGCTGGCCATGGACCACATAAACTCTGACAAATAGTATATATACTGCAAGTATACCTATATACTGCAAGTATACCTATATACTTGATAATGTGTTGATATTTTTCATCATCAACCGTGTGTAAATAAAGAGGTACCGTATTTTTGGGTGTATAGCCCCATGGGGCTATACAAAAATCGAGAGGTCTGATGGGGGGTTATACACTGGGGGGGATATACAATGGGGGGATATACACTGGGCCAAATTTATGTTTTTGAGAGGTGTGTAGAGGCATGTTTTTGAGGTCAAAAGTATGTGTTTTAGGGCATAATCGCGGTCAAAACACGGTTATTCTAATACAAGACATGCTCAGCTAAGCTTATAGGCATAGTAGCTTGGTGTAGGAGTAGCTATAGTTAGCTTATGACCAGCTTACATAGGTAGGCTAGGTACCTTCCAGTACATGGGGGGTTATTCACCAGGGGGGGATATACACTGGGCAAAATTTATGTTTTGCCAATGGGGGGTTATACACTGGGGGGATATACAATGGGGGGGATATACACCCAAAAATACGGTACCTATGAAATGAATGTACATACAGAGTGTCTCATAATAAACCGAACACTTTTCCGTGCATGTAACTCTGGAATGAAAGATTGGATTTTCATGCGGTTTTTTGTATTTAGTAGCCAAGGCTTCAACTTAGATGTGTACAAAATTGCAACTATTTTCTCCACATACTTCTGAAGTTGCGCCGGTTTGAATCTCGAAACTCAAAATCGACGTTTTTCTTCAGTATGGAGGAAAATTTTGGTCTTAATTTTTCAAGATACCCTGTTTCATCCGTTTGTATGGTAATGCATAAGATACACATTTCCTAGCATTTTGGGACCTCTTTTTTCATTACGAGACTAATTTTATCTTGGACCCATGCACAAAAGACCCCTAAATCGGCACTACCATTGCGAAAAACCCTCGTTTTTGACCGCCGGAGAAAGAAGGTGTTTGAGCACCTTCCACTGGGCCTACGAAGCTAAAATTTTGTACACATCTAAGTTGAAGCCTTGGCTACTAAATACAAAAAACCGAATGAAAATCTAACGTGTGGTTCCAGAGTTACATGCACGGAAAAGTGTTCGGTTTATTATGAGACACCCTGTATATATAGGTATGTAACCGTACTTGTGCTCCTAATTATTTCTGACTGCGTGTTATAGGTGCATTATTATGTAGGCCTACTGTACTTTGTTTAGCCCAAACAATATTCCGTGATTTTGTATTTATGTACGTAGACAGCTAAATTCAGCAATATTCTTTAATTCTAACTACTCTTTTTCCGGGGATGAAAAAATTTTACCCCCGGAGAAACATGTGACAACTTTCATTGCACATTTAGTAGCCCAACTGTTACGGTTCACTCGATAAGAACTGGTTCACTCGATAGACTGTTGTGTTCTTGTGTGCTTCTATACAGTGTTGTCCTCATGTGATGTGACTTCTACGATATATCTACGCTATTACGTGTGTTGTACAGTTGGGAAATAAAAGGTTGTGGGTTACAAAGCTGACATCCTGCTTCATCTACGTAGCTGCATGGCTATCTATCGGCATATCTAAATGGCTCTATCTTGCTAAGTGGCATCTATCTAAATGGCTAGTCAATGGCGTGTTTAGCCTCGTTTGCTTCCTCTTCGCCGACTAAGGCTTATGGCCACGCTTGCTCAACTTACAAGCTGACGCACTTTTGCCACCGTAAGCGGAGTGTTGGCACTCGCTGTTCTCTTTGTGAGGCTAAGCCGCTGCTTTGCGTTCTAGTCATGCGCGCCCTCCGTTCTGGTCAGTACCATACCGTACCGATTACCAGCGTACCGTCGGTCATATTGTAGTTACTGTACATCTAACGTGCAGTCGTGTTCTCAGTCTCACACAGTTACACAGCATACGATAGCAGAGCTATAAAATCACATTTTCAAATAAAATTATTCGCCTGTAACCAACAGTCCATAGTGGGATGCATGTGCAAAATGTTTGGTGCAAGCTGGTAGTCAGAGTGGTAGGTTTTAAGAAGCAGATAATATAACTGCCTATCTTCCCTCAGAAGCTGAATTGCTGCCTTCTTTTCTGGCGCAAATTTGTGACGGGTGGAATGCCATGTGGTTGAAGTTCGCAGAAAGTCCATGATCGAACTAAAAAATTCAAGCTATCCGCCATACACAATAAAAGCCAGTTGCTTGGTCGCGAGGCAACCCCTCTGAATTAACCTTGATTTCCAGTGCAACTTTTGATAGGTAGTTGACGCGAAGGTCGGCGCGGTCGTCTTTCTTACTCGTTTGTTTCTTTCCGCGCTGACCTTCGCGTCGACGATTGTGTCCCATTATGCCGGGTGTAGCGTTATGCCGGGCGCTGTCGCGATATGCCGGACGTTGTCCCGATATGCCGGAGTCTCGTTATGCCGGACGTTGTCGCGATATGCCTGAAGGTTTGTCGCGTTATGCCGGACAAAATCTCTTTATGCCGGAGCGTCGCGATATGCCGAATGCTGTATTGTTATGCCGGGTAGTTTGTCGCTTTATGCCTAGGCCAGGCTTTTTTTGGGTACATACATAGTACGTACAACATACAGATATCGAAATGTTTGAGTTCCGATGAAAATTTCATGGAAGACAATGGAATGTGTTCCAAATATGTACTCATACCAAGGATGTATGAGAAAAGAATAGAATGCTGCATGGGCTTGGCAGATCGATCCCTGTCTGGAAACGTCGTGATAAAAACATAATAAAGAACACACCAGTGGAGAAGTGCTCCTAAGGAGCACGAAAGAAGTGAGCGAGAGGCTCACTAGCCTGCAGATGCTTATGGGGTTGACGGCGCAGAAACCAGAAGGTTCCAACCGCCCATTGCTGCTGAAACTTGCTACCCCTCCGAGTTGACAGCCTCTCGCACAATCTGCTGCCGTCCGAATGGTGCGGGCATACTTTTGCCCATTCCCAATCATGGCAAACAAAACTCTTCAATGACCTTTGTTGCCTCTCGCCTGCTTCTGTACATGCCTGATCCATGCAGTGTTATGAATAAATATGTGCATATGTATTGTATATTTTCTCGCATGTGCATTCGCATGTAGTACATACCCATTCAATAATGGCTTCCAATATGACCAGCCGTATCACACGTTTCTTGCCAAATAGAAGGTGAGAGGTCCATCTGGGTTCGATTTTCTCATTCAAAATATCGGCTTTGGAATCAGAAGTTATCACTTGCTGTTGTTCAGGATAAACAGGAAAAGCGATAAGACCTGAAATCTTTACTGGTATGTAAGTAAGTGTATGTATGTTCTACTTTTGAGGAAACATCACATTTTTTTGTCTTTGAACTATGCTCAAGGATTTTTGTTGCACCATATTATGTACCAGCATGTACATGTTTACGTACATACATATAATATTATGGTTTTGATCCTGCGTTTTGCATGCGATCAGGCATACAGAAGCAGGCGAGAGGCAACAAAGGTCATTGAAGAGTTTTGTTTGCCATGATTGGGAATGGGCAAAAGTATGCCCGCACCAGTCGGTCAGCAGCAGATTGTGCGAGAGGCTGTCAACTCGGAGGGGTAGCAAGTTTCGGCAGCGATGGGCGGTTGGAACCTTCTGGTTTCTGCGCCGTCAACCCCATAAGCATCTGCAGGCTAGTGAGCCTCTCGCTCACTTCTTTCGTGCTCCTTAGGAGCACTTCTCCACTGGTTCCTGCCACGTCTACTTGAAATGTGAGAAGTATATAGGATACAAGCATGTAAAAATTGTTCCCAGTCGATTTAAATACATGCATACAAATCTTTTAAAAAACTGAGCTCGAGTTGACGAGATGTGCTAGCGGAACCTTGAGATACATTTTATGTACATTAGGGGATATACCTTACATGGGCATTTTTATGTTTTTGAGAGCCTTATGTGAATGTGCATAACAAATGCATACAAATCTTTGAAAAACCGAGCTCGAGTTGACGAGATGTGCTAGTGGAACCTCGAGACATTACATGGAGACCATTTTTATGTTTTCGAGAGGAGATTGATTCTGTCAATGTGCATAACCATGCAATGCAATTCTTTAAGGTCTCACACAATAGTTTCGGAGCCAACTTTGAGGCTTCGTCGTAGCCGTTGTACGCAAGATAAAAGTGATTCGTCATAATGTGAATAAAGAACAACCCTTCCTCTACACGTACACCAAACTGCAGCGTCAAGTCAAAGCTCCTGTATTCGGCGCAGTACGACACACCAAAGAACACCATAAAATCCTGCGATTTGGGTGTTCCGAAGGAACCGCTGGGTATTTTTCAACACCAGGCATACCGTTGAACGCGTCTTTACGAGAGGAATCGATCAGTACCTACTGCGCCTCTCTACGTTGCCTCTACGCCAAGTTATCATTAAAAAACCTGTTTGAAAAAGTTAGTGTTTCAATCAGGAATAGCGCTACAAATAGACCGTTTCAAGAGGCGCTATATGGCGCGTCAAAGAGATTGTGTAACAAGCTATCCATCAGTATCTTGATCTCCTCTCAACTCGCTTTCGTTGGCTCAGGAGAGAGCTGGACCGCATTTATATAGTTGTCCATGCATATGTACATAGACGACCGCAAACAAGCGACCAGAGCGCAGCGCGCGGGCTGGAGCGGAAACAGCGAACTGAAACGAAGAAGACGGATGAAAACTGGAATTTGGATTGTACGAGTAAGAGTTGTACGCATACACGCAGTAGTCTATATGTGCTGGTAGTCTAGGAGTCCACGGCTCAGAGAACTATTGTGTGAGACCTTAAAAATAAACCAAGCTCGAGTTGACAAGATGCGTTAGTGGAACTTCGAGATACATCATAATTACACGGGACATTTCTTTGTTTTTGAGTGGAATTGAGCCTACGTGAATTTGACTAGACTATGTGAATCAGGTATGAGCGAGGATGTGGTTAGTAAGAAATGCAAGAAATAGGTAGACCTTGTCAAGATGAATTGAATGGTATATCACGTGACTACTTTTAGCCATTTTTTGTTTTATTTTGTGTCTATGTAAATACATTTGAACTATGTGAATCAGGCATATTGGATACAATCATGTAGAAATTATTTCCAACTGATAGATCTGTGCAAAGATGAATCGAATGGTATATATCACATGCCTACAAATCGCCAAACTGAAGACAATAACACCTTTTTGCTTTTTTACTATGTGAATCAGGCATGAGCATGTCGCAGTGGGCAGCGATCGATAGATCTTTTGAAGACGAATCGAATGGTATCCCATATGCCTACATTTAGCTAATTTTTGTTTTTTTTTATATGTATGTATGTGAATAACTAAAAGCTATGTGAATCAAGCATATTGGAAAGGAGCATGTAGAAATTGTTTCCAATAGATAGATCTTGCTTAGTTAACGAATCGAATGGTATGTCACAAGCCTACAAGTCATCAACTTTGGAAAAATAACACCCTTTTGTGCCTTTCGCCTATGTTGACAGCTCATAACTCTAGAAACAAAGCGAATTTTAAAAATCTAAAAAAATTCGTATCGAGAGTAGAGTGAGATCTATCTTTTGGTATACCTACCAGTCAGATCTGAAAAAAATCCAGGGAGGAGTATGCATTGGAACTTTGCAACTATTTTTACCACAAAATCGCAATTTAAGGGTGTCAGAGGCCTTAAACGCAAAAAGTGCTCGGACCACTTTGCCAAGATCTTTACATTTCCCATCTTTTAAAAAAAACCGAGCTCGATCCCTCGACTCGTTGAAAAGTTATGGAGGTCACAAATTTTCAGTATATAAGCTGTCCTCATCTTTCAAAAATAGGTTTTCGCCTGTAGCGCCCCAACCAGTAGGCCTATCGAGCTGAAATTTTGCCAGTAGATACATACCCATAGGGGGAATCTTCATATAAAATTTCAGCTCAATCCGCCTCTTGGCTCGGGAGTTATGAGCAAATGTGTGTTTTTATTTCCGTCA
>JASAMW010005597.1:0-35130 GCA_030247985.1 Epsilonema sp. ZAB3_2 | reverse complement strand
ATAGACAGAAGCAGCATACAAGCAGAGGACGGCGATGAGGAAAGGCAACACGTGCCTGCCACGTGGGTAAAGATGGTGGACAGACATGACCAGATGTGTAGTTTACGGCGACAGTTGTATGTACAGTACGTATGCACTAAGGCACTCTTTGAAACCAGTTTTCCCGAGGCAGAAAAGCCAAATAATCCAACGAAAGCAATATGCAAAGAAAAAGCTGAGAAGAAGCAGGGGAAGAGAGCAGATCAATTCAAAAGCCACATAAAAAGCGAGTTGGTGTAGAGAGCTTCCGATTGATACAAAGTTTGGCGAAGATAGTGGAAGATAATGTACTCAAAAACGCAAGCAAAGATATATTATCACGGCCCAGAGCAGCGCAAAAACGGACCGACCTCACCTCACGAGGTATGTTCATTCATTCATTATTATGTTTATTATGTTCATTATTATTTGAGCAAAGCGTTCTCTTTTTCGAGCTTTTGAATGGCTGAACCCAACGACAAAAGTTGCTCAGAGAGAGACATGCTGACATCGGACCATAGCACAGAAAATATGATGCACGTACTTCATGAACTGACAATAACAATGGCAAGCTTTACCTTTACCAGACAGCTCAACGCAACTCGGACTTGCTTACAGACTCGATTGGCTTCAAACCAGACCAGTGATCAATTCAACCAATTGACCAAAACGCCACAGCCAGAAAAACGAAGCCATTGAATTGAAGTCGCAAACAATCGGAGCTGCACCAACCAGCAGATAGCTTGAGCAAACATAAACAATTCCGAAACGTGGCTATACAAAGCTAGAACAGGCACAAAATTAGCACGCAGCACACACCTCAAGCAAGATCGGAAATCGAAATCGGCCTCAGCCCCCAATGTGGAGGGGTTTGTTGTTTTGGGGGTTTGGGTTTTTCCCCAAGGCGAGTGTCGTACAGTGGATGACAAGAGGCCCGAGCTACTTATCGATTCCCATCAAACTCAGCCCGAGAATATTACATAGCGCATGCTGCAGTACAGTGTGATACACAAGAGAGAGTGACTTATCTTTTATTCCGTCCAAGCCACAAGCAGGGCAAGCCACTTCCAAACGAAACCAGACCGCAAGAACGCAGCACAGGTGGCGTGATACTCAGCCCAGAACAGACACAACTGACACACCGCAAAATACAACAACCTCCAAAGAGCGACGCAAAGACAATGAACTCCGATTACTGAGGAGACGCCACACATCGACTCGAGCGCTCTTTTGTCCGCGCCACTTACATGAATTTGACTACCTGAATTTGACTATGGAGGGGTGACAAACTATATCTGCAAAGGGGTGTCAGACTGTATCTGCAAAGGGGTGTCAGACTCAAATCACTAAGTATCACACACCTAACCTGGCTACTTTACAACAATCGTGCGGTCCCTAACATTGAATAGAGTACAATATCCAACCGATGGCTTGCCCTACTATACATAAAGTATCAATTCTTGTTGCTTGGCTTGGACGGAATGAGAGCATCACCACAAGCGCAATATGCACAGAGCGAGCCAAATGTCGTCCTTGCCCAAATTCCACCACCAAGGGTCCAAGCTTCACATTGGTGGTGTTAACCAATACTGAATATGCCTGCCAACTCCATTCATTTATGATCACGCGTGAGCACGAAAAAAAGAAGCTCCAGTACTGAAGGTGCTCACGTGTGAGCATAATACGAAGTGTCGGTCGACTTTTATGAGCTCAGTTGCTCATATATGCTCATGCGTGAGCACCTTCAGTACTGGATCTTCTTTTTTTCGTGCTCACGCGTGATCATAAATGAATGGAGTTGGCAGGCATATATTCAGTATCGGTTAGCTCCTTCCCCACCACACTGGCAACCTAAGAAATTGATGAAAAACAGCCTTTTCACATGCATTTCTACCCAAATATGCTACCCTGGAGCAGTCAAGCAGAGAAAATTAGAGTACCCTAACCTAGTTTTATGTGTAGATTTCAAAAATGGATGTGGCTTTTCCGTTTTCCCACATTTAGGCCTGATAAACCCGATTTTCATGTGTTTTGGTATCGAAACGTGCACTAAAAGCAGTCATTATGAAAATCAGGTACTCTGACTTTATGCGTAGTGTGGCGAGAAGCGCCGTCGACTACTGGGTGTGCAGCGGCTACAAGCGGCTGGGGGGAGCTAAAGCTTCCGGAAGGTGGGGAGGATGTGGCGAGAAGCGCCGTCGACTACTTGGTGGGCAGCGTCTACAAGCGGCTGGGGGGAGCTAAAGCTTCCGGAAGGTGGGGAGGATGTGGCAAGAAGCGCCGTCGACTAGCACGATTACGGAATTGTGGCAAAATATGCGGAACGTGGGCGTGTGGTGGCCAGGTTGCGAGGGCGTAGATTAGGACTACAGGAATAGGGACGTCCATGGAGGTGTGAGAAAGGAATGGATAAGGTGGCACAATTCGGGAAGTCGACCAATGGACAAGGGCTTTGACACCTGGGGTCTAGTTATGGACCAATGGGCTACTGTTTTGCGAGTGACGTCAACTGGCGTAACGAGATGTCCATGGCCAAGAAGGGGCTCCGAAGACAGAATCGAAGAAACGTTGGATCTCACGAGATTCTCAGATGCAGGTTGGTTGGTTTCTTGGCTTATTGGATTGCTGGTGAATCGTGCTTCAAGGCATAAAGATAAGTCAATAAAAGGCTTTATTATCCTTTCTTGTGGGCTTGTTTCGCAGTGCAACGTTGACAGCAGTAATCATACACTGGGTACTCAGCATTGTGACACGTAGATTTCAAAAATGACCTTAATTTTTAAATTCTTCCACTTTTAAGGCCTCATATACCCAATGTTATGCCATTTTTATGATCGGTAGAGTAAAAAATCGGGTTTATCAGGCCTTAAACGTGAGAAAACGGAAAAGCCACATCCATTTGTGAAATCTACACATAAAACTATGGTAGGGTACTCTATTTTTCTCTGCTTGACTGCACTAGAGGAACATACTTGGGTAGAAATGCATGTGAAAAGGCTGTTTTTCATCAATAGGTTGCCAGTGTGGTGGGGAAGGAGTTAACACCACCAATGTGAAGCTTGGACCCTTGGTGGTGGAATTTGGGCAAGGACGACATTTGGCTCGCTCTGTGCATATTGCGCTGAGAGGCCTGCAAAATACCCTACTTTTGTCAAAAAGCTGAAAAGCCTCTGTAAAAAAGGCGATTTATTTTCAAATGGTAAGTTTTAGTGTTCGTATTTTGGTAGAATTTTGTTCTTTTTAGATGTGAGAATTTTTGAGATATGTGAGACAGCAGACAACCAATGGTGGTCTCGAGGTGCCCCTCTGTATGAAAGGCAATGTTCAGATGATTGTTTGAATGTTGATATGTAAGACGGTATGGATTATGATATGTAGGTTTTGTTTTGTTGGGTTTGTTAGATTTTTGTTGTGTGGGAGGCAGCAGGGAGGCAGCAGACGACCCGAGGTAGTCTCGAGGTGCCCCTCCTTATAGAAAAGAATGATCTTTGAAAAGAATGATTGGATTTTCTTTATGTTACTTAGTGTTTTTTGTTAAGGATGATGGAGCAGGCCACCTGTTGTGGTCTCGAGATCTCCCACTGTTAGAGATGAAGTTTCATTTCTGGTAGAAAGCTAGGCCTAAAAACGCCTTCTAGGCGTCGTGCATATAAGCAAGAAAATTGATAGGAAAGCCAAACCAAAAAGTTTTATTTTTGGGAGCAAGTCAGGCTTAAAAACGCCTTCGGCGTTCTTGAAAATAAGTAGTCATAGAAAGTCAGGCCTAAAATCGCATTCCAGGCGTCTTGGGCATAAGCACGAACATTGATGGAAAAGCCGAACCAAAAAAGTTGATTTCTGGGAGAAAGTTAGGCCTAAAAACGCCTTCGGCGTTCTTGAAAATAAGTAGTCATAAAAAGTCAGGCCTAAAATCGCATTCCAGGCGTCTTGCATATAAGCACGAAAATTGATGGAAAAGCCGAACCAAAAAAGTTGATTTCTGGGAGAAAGTAAGGCCTAAAAACGCCTTCGGCGTTCTTGAAAATAAGTAGTCATAGAAAGTCAGGCCTAAAATCGCATTCCAGGCGTCTTGCATAAGCACGAAAATTGATGAAAAAGCCGAACCAAAAAAGTTGATTTCTGGGAGAAAGTTAGGCCTAAAAACGCCTTCGGCGTTCTTGAAAATAAGTAGTCATAAAAAGTCAGGCCTAAAATCGCATTCCAGGCGTCTTGCATATAAGCACAAAAATTGATGGAAAAGCCGAACCAAAAAAGCTGATTTCTGGGAGAAAGTTAGGCCTAAAAACGCCTTTGGCGTTCTTGAAAATAAGTAGTCATAGAAAGTCAGGCCTAAAATCGCATTCCAGGCGTCTTGCATAAGCACGAAAATTGATGAAAAAGCCGAACCAAAAAGGTTGATTTCTGGGAGAAAGTTAGGCCTAAAAACGCCTTCGGCGTTCTTGAAAATAAGTAGTCATAGAAAGTCAGGCCTAAAATCGCATTCCAGGCGTCTTGCATATTCGCACGAAAATTGATAGGAAAGCCAAACCAAAAAGTTCTATTTTTGGGAGCAAGTCAGGCTTAAAAACGCCTTCGGCGTTCTTGAAAATAAGTAGTCATAGAAAGTCAGGCCTAAAATCGCATTCCAGGCGTCTTGGGCATAAGCACGAACATTGATGGAAAAGCCGAACCAAAAAAGTTGATTTCTGGGAGAAAGTTAGGCCTAAAAACGCCTTCGGCGTTCTTGAAAATAAGTTAGTCATAAAAAGTCAGGCCTAAAATCGCATTCCAGGCGTCTTGCATATAAGCACGAAAATTGATGGAAAAGCCGAACCAAAAAAGTTGATTTCTGGGAGAAAGTAAGGCCTAAAAACGCCTTCAGCGTTCTTGAAAATAAGTAGTCATAGAAAGTCAGGCCTAAAATCGCATTCCAGGCGTCTTGCATAAGCACGAAAATTGATGAAAAAGCCGAACCAAAAAAGTTGATTTCTGGGAGAAAGTTAGGCCTAAAAACGCCTTCAGCGTTCTTGAAAATAAGTAGTCATAAAAAGTCAGGCCTAAAATCGCATTCCAGGCGTCTTGCATATAAGCACGAAAATTGATGGAAAAGCCGAACCAAAAAAGCTGATTTCTGGGAGAAAGTTAGGCCTAAAAACGCCTTCGGCGTTCTTGAAAATAAGTAGTCATAGAAAGTCAGGCCTAAAATCGTATTCCAGGCGTCTTGCATAAGCACGAAAATTGATGAAAAAGCCGAACCAAAAAGGTTGATTTCTGGGAGAAAGTTAGGCCTAAAAACGCCTTTGGCGTTCTTGAAAATAAGTAGTCATAGAAAGTTAGGCCTAAAATCGCATTCCAGGCGTCTTGGGCATAAGCACGAACATTGATGGAAAAGCCGAACCAAAAAAGTTGATTTCTGGGAGAAAGTTAGGCCTAAAAACGCCTTCGGCGTTCTTGAAAATAAGTAGTCATAAAAAGTCAGGCCTAAAATCGCATTCCAGGCGTCTTGCATATAAGCACGAAAATTGATGGAAAAGCCGAACCAAAAAAGTTGATTTCTGGGAGAAAGTAAGGCCTAAAAACGCCTTCGGCGTTCTTGAAAATAAGTAGTCATAGAAAGTCAGGCCTAAAATCGCATTCCAGGCGTCTTGCATAAGCACGAAAATTGATGAAAAAGCCGAACCAAAAAAGTTGATTTCTGGGAGAAAGTTAGGCCTAAAAACGCCTTCGGCGTTCTTGAAAATAAGTAGTCATAAAAAGTCAGGCCTAAAACCGCATTCCAGGCGTCTTGCATATAAGCACGAAAAGTGATGGAAAAGCCGAACCAAAAAAGCTGATTTCTGGGAGAAAGTTAGGCCTAAAAACGCCTTCGGCGTTCTTGAAAATAAGTAGTCATAGAAAGTCAGGCCTAAAATCGCATTCCAGGCGTCTTGCATATAAGCACGAAAATTGATGGAAAAGCCGAACCAAAAAAGCTGATTTCTGGGAGAAAGTTAGGCCTAAAAACGCCTTCGGCGTTCTTGAAAATAAGTAGTCATAAAAAGTCAGGCCTAAAATCGCATTCCAGGCGTCTTGCATATAAGCACGAAAATTGATGAAAAAGCCGAACCAAAAAGGTTGATTTCTGGGAGAAAGTTAGGCCTAAAAACGCCTTCGGCGTTCTTGAAAATAAGTAGTCATAGAAAGTCAGGCCTAAAATCGCATTCCAGGCGTCTTCCATATAAGCACGAAAATTGATAGGAAAGCCAAACCAAAAAGTTTTATTTTTGGGAGAAAGTCAGGCTTAAAAACGCCTTCGGCGTTCTTGAAAATAAGTAGTCATAGAAAGTCAGGCCTCAAATCGCATTCCAGGCGTCTTGGGCATAAGCACGAACATTGATGGAAAAGCCGAACCAAAAAAGTTGATTTCTGGGAGAAAGTTAGGCCTAAAAACGCCTTCGGCGTTCTTGAAAATAAGTAGTCATAAAAAGTCAGGCCTAAAATCGCATTCCAGGCGTCTTGCATATCAGCACGAAAATTGATGGAAAAGCCGAACCAAAAAAGTTGATTTCTGGGAGAAAGTTAAGCCTAAAAACGCCTTCGGCGTTCTTGAAAATAAGTAGTCATAGAAAGTCAGGCCTAAAATCGAATTCCAGGCGTCTTGCATAAGCACGAAAATTGATGAAAAAGCCGAACCAAAAAGATTTCTGGGAGAAAGTTAGGCCTAAAAACGCCTTCGGCGGAGAAAGTTAGGCCTAAAAACGCCTTCGGCGTCTGGAAAATAAGTAGTCATAGAAAGTGAGGCCTAAAATCGCATTCCAGGCGTCTTGCATATACCGTATTTTTGGGTGTATAGCCCCATGGGGGTATACAAAAATTGAGAGGTCCAATGGGGGGTTATACACTAGGGGGGATATACAATGGGTGGGGATATATATACATAGGACAAAATTTATGTTTTTGAGAGGTGTGTAGAGGCATGTTTTTGAGGTCAAAAGTATGTGTTTCAGGGCATAATCGCGGTAAAACAGGGTTATTCTAGTACAAGACATGCTCAACTAAGCTTACAGGCATAGCAGCATGGTGTAGGAGTAGCTATAGCTAGCATAGGACCAGCTACATAGGTAGGTCAGGTACCTTACAGTACATGGGGGGTTATACACCAGGGGGGATATACATAGGACAAAATTTATGTTTTGCCAATGGGGGGTTATACACTAGGGGGGATATACAATAGGGGGGATATACACCCAAAAATATGGTAAGCACGAAAATTGATGGAAAAGCCGAACCAAAAAAGTTGATTTCTGGGAGACAGTCAGGCCTCAAAACGCCTTCGGCGTCTGGAAAATAAGTAGTCATAGAAAGTTAGGCCTAAAATCGTATTCCAGGCGTCTTGCGTATAAGCACGAAAACTGATGAAAAAGCCGAACCAAAAAAGTTGATTTCTGGGAGAAAGTTAGGCCTAAAAACGCCTTCGGCGTTCTTGAAAATAAGTAGTCATAGAAAGTCAGGCCTAAAATCGCATTCCAGGCGTCTTGCATATAAGCACGAAAATTGATGGAAAAGCCGAACCAAAAAAGCTGATTTCTGGGAGAAAGTTAGACCTAAAAACGCCTTCGGCGTTCTTGAAAATAAGTAGTCATAGAAAGTCAGGCCTAAAATCGCATTCCAGGCGTCTTGCATATAAGCACAAAAATTAATGGAAAAGCCGAACCAAAAAAGTTGATTTCAGGGAGAAAGTTAGGCCTAAAAACGCATTCGGCGTTCTTGAAAATAAGTAGTCATAGAAAGTCAGGCCTAAATCGCATTCCAGGCGTCTTGCATATAAGCACGAAAATTGATGGAATAGCCGAACCAAAAAAGTTGATTTCTGGGAGAAAATTAGGCCAAAAAACGCCTTCGGCGTACCTTGAAAATAAGTAGAGCTACTCGTACAAAATAACAGGGAAAACATCATTTCCTAACCTGGACAACCCACGTACACTCTCCTACAGCACAAATGGGGACACTTGAAATCCTTCACCAGCGGAATATTTCGACAAATAGGATTGCTACACGCCCGAAACACCTTGGTGTCTTCCTCTTTGAGACTGAGCAATTTCCACGGTAATGACGGTTGCAGCACCAAATCACCGTATCGTTCACCCTTTCTCAAATCCTTCTTCCAGCATAAACATCGCCTCTTGACTACTCCACCACTTGCCATCTTCACATGACAAACCACAACTGACTGACACAGCGATGTATCTATAAACACACAACTAATACCTCACTAACGCACTCAAAATTACGTCAAATTTGCATTGCCTCTTTCTCCACAACACAACCAACAGGTCAATGTCCTCCCTCCGTTTACTTAAACTTCTTGTACAACTGTTTTCAAAACTACATATATAAATCCAACCACTTGTCCACCGACAACACCACATTAAAAGCCCTTTATACAACTGACTCTTAAAAACCATATTTAACCCTCTTCAGTTGTACAAATTTCGCCACCGCTGATACTTATATCCTACTTTGCCGAGTTCTCTTCATCTGTGACCTTAGTCGAGTGGTCTAAGGCGCTGGCAATCCCTTGCACAGAACTTCGTAGCTGTGCCGCGCGAGTTCGCGCCGTCTGAGGGGACAGACATATTTTCTTTCTTTATTTCTTTCACTACTGAAAAAGAGTTCGGAAAAAATTTTCGCCATACTAAAACTCTACGTATCCAATGAAAAATTTACTGTGTAATGTCCCCTTCATCACATGCCTATCTCCTGTGTATTACGGGAAGTACCCGACAAGGCCCCCCCCCCCCACTACGTGGGAGGGGCAAAAATGACCATTTTTGGCCATACCAGTTGGGGATGGGTTAACGGCGACCTCACCATTGAAAAGGTCGAAAAAAGTTGGGATATATGTATGCTTGGAGTTTGACTTGATTTGGCCTCTATGGCATGCAAACTTGATGAAAATGGTAATTCAGTATAGTAGCCTCAAGTTTATGGAAGACGGAGGAGAGGCGTTTATTTTCTCTGGTCACTTTTTGGGTAAGCGTTTCCACTTATCTTGTCATCGCCCTTCTTGGCTGTTTGTTGTGCGCTCCTTGAGGGCAATTAGTGAAGGCTGCCCAACCCAGCGAGCCTGTCTTCTTTTTGCGGCACGCAAGTTGTTCCTTCCTCCCTGTTTGGGCTAGCCTTGTCCTGCCTGCCACACGCAGCCCCGCTCATTTGTTTTCCTCTTGTGCTATAGCCTTTGGTCTCTCCTTTGACCAGCGAGCAGCGCTCATCGCTCCGCTCGATGGCCTGTTCCTCCCTCCCTCCCTTCTCCCTGTCCACTACTGATGTATTTCCTAAAACGCTCAAACACTGTATTACCAAACGCATTATCGATCCGTTTTCCGTCTTCCAAAAAGTTGCAGCTACTCTACTGAAGCCCTGTTTCTCCGCCTCACCGCGTGGGGGGCGAAGTTCAACTCTCGATCGTAGAGGGCACTTTAGCAGAAGCGGAGTGCTCAGGTACTGTAAAGCATCGTGTATAACCACCCCCTTCGAATATAACCCCCTCGTATATAACCCGATGTGGTGACTATAGTCGCCGCCAATATTTCTTACCACACAGTAAAAATATCTCAGGATGTACCCAATGTAGAGCATAGTGTTCAAAAACGCTACAGTATAATTTCACCCCTCCTCTATTTCGCAGGTCGCCGCGACCAAAATGTGTTCTGGTGCAACCAAAATGCAATTGCATGTGGTACCATTTTTGTCGCATTTTTTCTGACAACTTTTCCAAAAATGCGACCAGTTATCTCTGATGACGTTTTGGAAACTTTGTCAATTTGTCATCAGGGGTCGCATTTGGCGACCTGCGAAATAAGTTAATAGGCAACACCTCACAAATGCCCAAAAAATCAAAATGATAGAAATACAAATACACAGAAATAGAAATAGAAATACACACAAAGTGATATAAATGCGCATCGGGCATACAGAATAGAGACGTGTGGTGTCATAGTTTGTGAGGTTTAGATTAATTAGCCCAATACCTATGGTTATTTTAGCGATTTTAGTACAGGGTGTTTTTCTGCTGGATGATTTTGATTGCCAATTTTAACAGGTTACCCAACACCGATTGCTCAAATCACATATTCCCGAGCGTTTGCCATCCTACTTCATAAAAATTTCGAGTCAAAATGCTGCATTGGTAGTGAGAATTAACCCAAGAATTGTAGCAGTAGTCAAAAATTATGGTGGAAATTGTGATTTCGTGCTGTCTGCTGTGTTTCTCACTCAGTGCAACCTTTTAAAAATTTTTATTTACCAAGTAAATGGCAAATGCTCTGGAATATTTGAGCGAAATCGGTGCAGGGAACCCTGGTAAAATTGGCAATCAAAATCATCCAGGAGAAAAAGCACTCTGTACAAAAGGAAATCAGCGATTTTTCGACACAGAGGGCATGTAGACAGGGGGTTGTACACAAAGCTTTACAGTATTTGTGCAGTGACATCATGACGGTCAGCTTCAACAGTGCCAGTGGATGCGGATGCTCCGTCGGTTGCCAGTATCAACCAGTCACTTGCATTGTCAGTACCGGACACAGTTGTCGTGTCGAGTGCTTCCGTCAGAGCCTCTTCTTTAAAGAGCTGCCAAAATTCAGGCACAGCATTCAGTTCATGTCCAAGTGCGATGGCGGCGAAAAATTCTTGCATGGTTTTGTGGGAGAATGAGTAGGTTTTCACAGTTTCAGTTGAACTCATGGTTTTTGTTGCTTTCTCTTCAGAGATGAGAAAGCCCACTGCTTCCATCAATCCATGATCCACCTGGAATTGGTCAACGGTTTGTTGACTAAACACCACTGTACCCTCCTCACTTTCTGTCAAACCATTCCATGCCATTGAACCAAGACGAATTATTTCTGGATCACTGATCCAGCTGTTGACTTTTAACCTTTCCTTAATCCCTGGTCGCGCTTTGATCAGTGTGATTAGCTTGTTGACCATCTCCTTGTACAGACGGTACTGACTGCTGGACACATTGGCATATCCAATGACCATTGCCATCAGAAGAAGCAACGGAGGACCCAACGCCTCCTGGAGACTGTTATCGCTTCTGAGCTTGGCGAGAAAATTCTCCTTCTCTTCGTGGGTAAAGTTTTCAAGTTTGGGAAAATGCTTGCACACAAACTCTTCCTGTTTCTGAAGGGTCAGAGGAAGAATGTTGGCGATTTCACAGCGGGATGCGTTGATTTCTCCAATTTTGTATGGTCGGCTGGTGATAATGATGGGTGATCTTGCAATCATTATTGCTTCTTGCCCGCTGAAAAGGCGATTGAGTTCATTGCACTGAGCAACTGATTCATCTAGCCCATCTAAGAGCAGCAATACATCCTTCCTGCTCAGTTCCAAGCAGCCCAGTAGATCTTTGCCAGTTTCAATACCCATCATGTCTTGCAGTGGTAGACACGCCTGCTTCATCCATTGCCAGCAAAGGTCGAGGCAAGAGTCAAATTTCTGACCTGCTAAATCTCGGAGTTTTGCCATGAGAACAAGCTTGAACTCGGCCAATGCTGATGAGGGCTGAGTGACACTTGATTGTTTGCCAGATAACAAGCGTTTCCAGTCAAAGCATATTTTCTTTATCAATGTCGATTTTCCTGTGCCAGCGTCTCCACTGATGATGATTGGACGACGACTCATGGCTTCCCTCAAGCACACCTCATAGTCAGTTGATTTTTCACCCTTCAATTCTCGATGTTTGTGCCGCACGCTGAGGTTGACGTACACTTCATTCAGAGGAATGGCCGTCCCTGGTTGATTGGGCAGAAGCTGTACCATGGAAGCAATGTCGTACAAATTGGCAATATTATCAAACACGTAATCTTTTTCCACCCTTGGTCGCTTGGGTGGAGTTGGAAGAGAAGAGGGAATATCTTTTTCATGGCCTGAAGCTGCTGGTTGTTGTACTGTTTGGCCAGGTGTCTCTTGGATGAAAAAGTTCATCTGACGTTGGATGATGGTCGGGGAAAACGCAATGGCATTTCCTGACAGAGTGACTGAACCAGACACGGGTGTATTGAAAGCAATTCTACCAGGGTTGGGCGATCCACTGTCATCATGGTTTCTGGAATAAATTTGTCGTTTGTGAATAAATTGCTATCATGTGGTAGCGTGCGGTAATTTGGGCCAGCTGGCGGTCAAGTCAAGTCGTCTTTTCTTTTGCAAAACGCGTGACGAAGCTGGGGTAACTTGGGTCAACTAGTGCACAGTACCATAGGTGCGTATACCTCTTTGTTCAATTTTGGAGGGGCGATGGGGACACCCAGGAAATATGCAAACACCATAGCGGATTGCAAGATGAGCACAGTAGTATTCTTTTGTTTCCAAGTGGAAATACATAGGTAGGTTGGGGCCCAAATTAACTCGTTACATCGCTACACCCCCTACTACTGTATCATTAGTATGTAAGATTGTGAAATCTATAGTCATAATCCCATCTTTCCCTTTACCCTTCTTCAGCAGATGATGTGCTTGTGGTGGGTCGATTCATTCCGTAATCCGTCCAACTGTGATCTATTGGGTGCATGAAGGAATAGGATACTACTGTAGGTGATGTGACGTGCGTGGATGATGTCTTGCACTGGACGAAGCCGAAAATTGATCAGTGTTATTGAGAAGGGCAGATTAACTCCTCCCGGGATTCAAAGTCTCCGACGCCAACTGGTTGTGCAACCGTTGACAACCGACATATGGAGGAGTTGTGCAACCGTTGACAACCAACATATAGGTGTTGCACAACCGTTGACAACCAACATATGAAAGTGCGTAACCATGGCAACGGTTGTCAATGGTTGCACAACTCCTGTATGTTGGTTGTCAACGGTTGCACAACTCCTCCATATGTTGGTTGTCAACGGTTGCACAACCAGTTGGCGTCGGAGACTTTGAATCTTGGGAGGAGTTAAAACACTGATGAGCACTAGCAGGCGGCACAGGCAGGTACTACGTAAAGGCAGTCAGATCTTGTAATGGGTGAAGTTGGCCTATGTACTACTGCTTGTTTCATCCTGTTCTTCAGCAGTGTTGAAGAGCGCTTCTCTGGAAATGCACCTTAGGTACCTTTTTTATGGTCCAGCATCCATTTTCCAAACATATTGAGACTTCCGCATTACATTGCTAACCAGTTTGCAATTTAACCCCTCCTGTATGCTGAGATACGGCTGCTGGTAGGCCCAATTTTCCCCCCACTTGCCCGCCACTTTTTTCAAAAATTCTTAACATCATTCTACTCCATTTTCTTCGCAGATTTCGGTTTGGGGCATGCCCCTTCGATATTTTGATGAATAGACCACAAAAATTGACGAAAACGATCAAATTAGCCAAAATTACCGCGTTTTGGACTATATCACGCCATATTCATCAAAATATCGAAGGGGCATGCCCCAAACCGAAATCTGCGAAGAAAATGGAGTAGAATGATGTTAAGAATTTTTGAAAAAAGTGGCGGGCAAGTGGGGGGAAAATTGGGCCTACCAGCAGCCGTATCTCAACATACAGGAGGGGTTAAATTGCAAACTGGTCAGCAATGTAATGCGGAAGTCCCAATATGTTTGGAAAATGGCTGCTGGACCATAAAAAAGGTACCTAAGGTGCATTTCCAGAGAAGCGCTCTTCAACACTGCTGAAGAACAGGATGAAACAAGTAGTACCTTATCTTTGGGTGTATAGCCCACTCCCGCGTTTATGTACAGTATGTGTGTAACAGTACAGTACAGTATGTATGTATGTATGTATGTATGTATGTATGTATGTATGTATGTATGTATGTATGTATGTATGTATGTATGTATGTATGTATGTATGTATGTGTGTATGTATGTATGTATGTATGTTTGTATGCTATGCACCCAAACATATGGTGCGCATCCCATTATATATCCCACTCCTGCAATGTACAGGATGTATTACGCTCTGTACACATGTATGATGTATGTATGTGTACTGTATGTAGCATGTATCTAATATCTATGTATGTATCAGTATGTGGGTGTGGTGTGTGGTGAGGTGAGGTGTGGTAAGAGTGTATCCATGTACGTGCATGTGTAGTGTATGTGTATGTATCTCGATTTTTGTACGGCACTGGTGCTATGCACCAAAGAATATGGTGTGTGCATTACAACGAGAGACGATCATGAGACTTACTTACAGTAATGTTTTGTTTATTTATGAATAAGCCTAAAACACATAATGCACATGCAGTAGGTATGTCAAGCAAAGCAAGATGCTGATTTTATCATACGCTTTGCTTTGGGACTCCCAGGTTTTAAACCAAAAGATTGTGGCGAGGCTTGCAAGCCTTGGTTTTGCCCACAACTAAGGACAAGACGCAAACATTAGCCTAGCAAAGTTTCTTTCTGCGTGTATGACGTACAAACGTAACATGTGACAAGCAATGCACATACATAACATACTAGATGTACAGTATATCTTCAGAAGAGTCAATATGGAGTAAATTTTGCCCTTTTCTCATCTCCAATCCAAGCTGACCTGTGATGGTCCATCTCTGTTTGAAAATCACCCTCTGTAAAATTACCCCCTTTTTCCCTGCGCTCTGATTGACCCCAACGCTTCCCTGCTGTTCCAACCTCCCACACTTTCGACTGTCGTCCTTTTCTTTTCCTATGTTTTAGGCGAAAGGGTACGATACCTCGCAGCACGTGTTGGCCTGTTTCGGCGGCGCGGGCGGTCAGCACGCCTGCGCTATCGCCCGTGCGCTGGGCATGCGCACGGTCTACGTACACAGATACGCAGGCATCCTCTCCGCGTACGGATTGGCACTGGCTGATGTGGTGTACGAAGCTCAGGAACCGTCACATCTCGTTTATACAACAGGTATAAAGAAAGGGGGAGGGGAAGTTTGGGTAGAAATGGGGAAATTTTTGGGGGTGTGGGGTACATGGAGGGGGTGAGGCGGAAAGATGGGTTTATAAAGCAGGTATAAGAGGGAGGGGAAGTTTGGGTAAAAATGGGGAAAGTTTGGGGATGTGGGGTACATGGAGGGGGCGAAGCGAGAATATGGATTGTGTACATGTGAACTGTTTCTGATGCCGCGTTCACCAGACGTCCGTAAATCAGTACCTCCGTCCTTCCGTTCGTCAACCCGTAATGTGTTCGCCCGTCCGTCATGTGTTCGTATTGTGTTGACGGACGGACGGATTTACGCACGTTCGTACGGACGGATTTACGGTCATGTGTTCGTAATGTGTTGACGGACGGACGGACGGATTTACGGACGTCTGGTGAACGCGGCATGAACCATATCATGGGGTAAACCACAACAAATGGAGAAATTTCGGGGAATTTTAGGGGTGTGTGGTACATTGGGGAACTGAAATGGACGAAGCAGGAAATTGATGTACGTTTGATTGTGGACCGTTTATTATGTGGGGCAAACCTGTGGTTTTATTGACCGGGTTCATGTTCCGAGTTTACCTCATTCTCTACCCTATAACCCTTTTCTCCTGTACCGTAGCTTCACTTTAATGCTGCTGACTCAATGCTTCAGAGAACTTTGCCCATTTCGACTCACATCTGGAGCAGTTGGCAGGAAAATGCCGTCAACAGCTGTCAAGTCAGGGCTTCAGCCCCGAACACATTCATACGGAACCGTTTCTGCACATGCGATACGCAAGAACCGATTGCGCACTCATGACTAGTCCACCATCTTTGGGGAGTGGTGCTACTGTGAGTAGTGGGAGTGATGCAATGACGAAGCATGGGGATTTTGAACGAGCCTTTCTGGACTCGTATAAGCGCGAGTTTGGATTCATCATTCCTGGACGCGATATCATTGTGGATGATTTGAGGTACAGTACATATAGTAGATACATATACGCATAATGCCGCGTTCATCGTACGTCCGTACAGTACATCTGATCTCTCCTAGATAAATAAGTACATCAGACAAACTTACAGATGTACGGACGTATGGTGAACGCGGCATAAGAACAATACGTAGAATGAATGAATATTATGTGGTTGGCTCATTCTATGGTACTGTGAGGTAAACCTAGCCGTGGGGTAAACCCGGCCACCTATAAGCTCCTTTGAACTTGCTGTTTCTTCAGCAAGCGATGAACCAACTAACTCATTTGAAAGAAAAGAGCTCGAGAAATCGATTGATATACTATTTGCCTCAATCGGTCCATTGGTTGCTGAGATGCTGCCCTGAAACTAGGGTGGGCGGGTTTTCCCATGGCCGAGTTTATCCCACAGTACCCTATACGTTCCTTTCTCTTGGCGTTCTCAGGGTGCGCGGAATCGGTCGTAGTTCGGTGGTGGAATCGAAGAAATTGGCCCCGGCCACGGACCCGACGAATCCGCCCGTGGAAACACGGACGAAGTGCTATTTCGCGCAAGGCGGCTGGACACCGACGCCCGTTTATCAGTTGGCTAATCTTCTGGCGGGACACGTCATTCCTGGACCGGCTATTGTCATAGACGCGAATTGGTACGCACGTAACGAAGTAGGGTTGCAAAACCGCCCTCCCTTTGGCGATTTTATTCCCATTCAAAAGACGGCTCTACGAAGCTGTCAGATACTACTGTACATTACGTATGAAGAACGTCGTGTTCACGTGTGAACGCGGCATGGCATCACTCTTTATGTAGGATACTGCGGGGTAAACCCGGCCAACTAGTACTACCGGTCTTTTTACTTGGGTGACCGGATTTACCCCACCAAGCATCCGGCCGGATTTACCCCATGCAACCCTAAGTATGTTTTCAGTACAATAGTGGTGGAACCCGGTTGGTCTGCTGCGATAACGGAAGACGGCAACGTGAAGCTGAAAGTCGTGGCGGCGGAGAAAAGCGACGGAGCGAGCGGGACGCCGTCTGCGCGAGTGGGCACGGAAGTGGATGCGGTTCAGCTCTCCATCTTCTCCCATCGCTTCATGTCCATCGCTGAACAGATGGGACGCATGCTGCAACGGGCTGCCATTTCGACGAATATAAAAGTAAGGAAAGGTAGCTCGGGAAAATTTGGGTCGACGGGGACAGTCGAGAAGGAAAACTTGTCAGTTGTGCGCAAGCAGGGAATCGAACCCTGGAAACGATTTTTCTCTTTTGATCGTGACAGCTAAGCCGGTTTTGCCAAGGAGAGGGCGCCTATTTGGCACCTCTCAAACGCGCTTCCAATTTTGAGGAATTTTTGTGTTCTTATGTGGTAGGGCACTATCGGGGGTAAATACGGCCTCCTAAACTTGAGCTGCATTATCTCAGCAACCAGTGGACCGATTTAGATAAGCATAATATCAATCGATTCCTTGAACTCTCCTCTTTCAAATGAGCCATTTGGTTCATCATTCGCTGGAACAGCCGAGCTCAAAGGAGCTCTAAGTGGACCGGGTTTACCCCACTGCACCCTTTTCTATTCTGTCTCAGGAGCGATTGGATTTTTCCTGCGCCCTGTTCGGTCCGGACGGAGGGTTGATCGCCAACGCTCCGCACATTCCCGTCCACTTGGGCGCCATGCAGGAGACGGTTCGCTTCCAGATGCAGTACTGGACGCTGGATGGACTGAAGGATGGCGACGTCCTACTCTGCAATCACCCGTCAGCCGGGGGCAGTCACTTGCCAGATTTGACCGTCATCACGCCGGTAAAACAGATGAACTTATGAATTCTTGGTAATACGTGCGGGTGGAGTCGAAGGAAGTGTGGCGGGGTAAATTGGGACGGAAAACTGTGCAATATCGTTCCCAACTTGCCCTGCTTTTCCGGCACGTACTGTACGTTAGTGTTTATTGTTTCGTTCTTTCCCAACTTACATATGCCATCGATCGTATCAAGAATTCATAGACTATATCACTAAGCCAAGAGAAGAGATGATGTCGTTGGTGGTGTGGTTGATGATAGCTATATGAATTCTTGCTAATTTGTTTGATGCCCCTGTGCAGCCGTAATACTGTTGGGCATAACATTATTTCACGCTTTCGTTTATGCCATCAATCGTAATGAAGAATTTACTGATGCCTCCTTATGAATTCTTGCTAATGCGGTGTGTAATGCACGTGTACAGGTGTATTACGCGGGCGTTCGCGAGCCGGTGTTCTTCGTGGCAAATCGCGCGCATCACGCGGACATTGGCGGGTTGGTGCCGGGCAGTATGCCGCCTCACGCCGTCCGTCTGGAGCAGGAGGGCGCGCTTTTCCTCGCCTTTAAACTGGTGGAGGACGGGAGGTTTAAGGAACGCGAGCTGACGGAGATTTTGATGGCGCCGGCGAAGGTGGAAGGCTGCTCGGGTACCCGAAATCTGTCCGACAATCTCTCGGATTTGAGGGCGCAGGTGGCGGCGAATCAAAAGGTATACTAATTAGGGTAGTGTGGGCGTGGGGTAAACCCGGCCACCTCTATGCTTATTTGAACTTGCTGTTTTGGTAATTGATGAACCAAATACTTAGCTCATTTGAAAGAGGAGAGAGCTCAAGGAATCGATTGATATAATAACTGTCTCAATCGGTCCATTGGTTGCTGAGATATGCGGCCCTGAATTTAGGTGACCGGTTTTACCCCATAGTACCCTACTACTGCATTGAGATGGGAGCTGTCATCCGTACATGCCAAGGACACAGGAAAAGAAGGTTTCGTACACTACACATCAAACACGCGCTCAGGGATTATGCCGCGTTCATCAGGCATCCGTACCGGTACGTCCGTCGTACAGAATCTAGGTGTACGTGGCGGACGTACGGATGTAGTACACGCGTCTGGTGAACGCGACATCGGGCATTCCGGGTTGTCAACAGTTCACACTTTTTACGCTATTGCAAATTTTTGCCACTGTTAGGTACCTATGTACTGTACCTTGCTTTTTCACTCTTTCATCTTATCTTCAGGGCATCCGGTTGGTTTGCGAACTGATAGACGCTTATGGTCTGGACGTGGTTCAGTCCTACATGGGTCACATTCAGCGCAACGCAGAAGGTGCAGTGCGACAGATGCTACGCGAGTTCGCTCGCAAGGAAGGAAAGACGAAGTTGGAGGCGGTGGATTGTATCGATGATGGAACGGAGATCAAACTGACGGTTCACTTGGACGTGGAAAAGGTGGGTTGTAGGGTACTGTGAGGTAAATCCGGCCGTGGGGTAGGTGAACTCGGTTGGTAGGTAGGTAAACACCTTGTTGAAGGCAGTTCTTTCTACGTGAGTGGCGTGGCTGGGTTTACCACATGAATAAAACCGGCCGGATTTACGCCGTAATATGATGTGATGATACGAAATTGGCGAGGGAAATTCGAGCCATCTCTTCTCTACCTTACTCAATCACTGAGATGTGGTCGTAAAATGTACAACAACGAGATAGCTCAGAGCGCGCAGGGATGATTTTGATACCACGATCACCAATTTTCTCTCTTACAAATCGGAAATAGGTTGGGATGGTCCGAATTACCCCCGGTCAAAATTTCCCCGCACTATCTAGAGTACTTCTCAGATGGGAGCCGTGCTGTTTGTATGACATGACGCTACGCATTCAGTCAGTTCTTGCAGCTTCAGTGTCGATCCAGGGCTCATTCGAAAGCTCTATGACCCCGAAAATTATGTATCTTTTCCAGGGCGAGGCAGTCTTCAACTTCACCGGCACGGGGCCGGAAGTCTGTCCGTGTGTATGACTATGACGCTATGCATTCAGTCAGTTTTGCCACTGCAGCGTCCATCCAGGGCTCATTCGAAAGCTCTAATAACCCCGAAAATTGGTATCTTTTCCAGGGCGAAGCAGTGTTCGACTTCACCGGCACGGGGCCGGAAGTGTACGCGAGTTGGAACGCGCCGCGGGCCGTGACCAAGGCGGCCACCATCTACTGCATTCGCTGTCTGCTCGCGCGGGACGTCCCGCTGAACCAGGGCTGTCTGGCGCCCATCCGGGTCGTGTGCCCGGACGGCACCCTGCTGAGTCCCTCCGAGGGCGCGGCCGTGGTCGGCGGCAACGTGGAGACGTCCCAGCGCATCGTGGATGTGATATTGAAGGCATTCGGCGTTTGTGCTGCGTCTCAGGTATAAGGAAGGAGGGAGGAGGGAGTAGTGCATCACACACGTGGCGAGTGAAAATTTTATACACGCTGAACGAAACTCGAAGGTCAAAGTCAACACGTGAATTTTACATATTTTACTCACCACACGTGTAGCGCACAGTGAGTGGTACAGAAAGGAGGAGGGAGTAGTGCGCCACACACGTGGTGAGTAAGTTCTCTACACGCGAAGAAGTTCAAACAACTCACCGTAAGTTTTACTCATCACACGTGTAACGCACAATGAGTATGAGTGAGCGGGCCCATTTGTTTGTTCATACGGACGTACGCACACATTTTACTACGTACGTACGCATGGACATACGTACGATGGTACTTATGCAACTACTTTTTTGTATGTACGTTACGTATACGTGCACACTATTGATAGTACGGTACATATACCTACTAGGTACATGCATACCGCGTGCAGTAACGTGCATGCGTACCTAAAAGCCTTGCGTTGTTGCAGCCGGGACGATGAACAATACGGGGTGTTTGTGTTTGCAGGGAACGATGAACAACACGGTGTTCGGGGAGGCGTCCTGGGGCTACTACGAGACGATCGCCGGAGGGGCGGGAGCCGGGCCCGGCTGGGACGGACGCAGCGGCATACACACCCACATGACCAACACCCGCATCACCGACCCGGAGATACTCGAGAGAAGGTGCGATACTGTACTGTACGTAGGGGCTAGTATGTACGTATGGGTTAGCTAAAGTGTTATGTATGCGTGGTGGTTTGTGTTGATCGTGCAATGCGTGTACTGATACTGTACCTCTGGCAGTGCTTCATGCGGAGGAAGGTACAGTTTAGGTGTGCATATGCATACACGGTTTGTAATTGTACGAACAATACCTATGTACGTATGTAGCTATAGTCTTGCCAGAGAGAGTTCGCTATGGGACTCAAGTCGTGACCCTGCGTAGTTTACATGTTACTTCTTCAAAATAGGAGTAGGCCTACACGAAGCACGGACAGAAATCCGCATTTTGTCGTTCAATTTTACGCAACACGACTTGAGTTCCAAAGCGAACTTTTAGTGCCTGGCTAGACTATACGTGTACGTACGTACGTACAACGTAGTGCATGCGTTCGCACATGTATGCACTGTCCTGTACAGCACGTCTGTACATAATGTAGCTTCGATATGTAGCTTTGTACGTACGTATGTAGCTTCGCGGAAAACGACACAAAACACCACTGAACCGCCCCTACCCATCTACCAAATTATTCTCTTCCCTTTCTTTCTTCCAGGTACCCGGTGATCCTGCGCCGGTTCTCCCTGCGCCCCAACTCGGGCGGGGCGGGCGAGTGGCGGGGAGGCGACGGCGTGGTGCGCGAACTCCTCTTCCGTCGCCCCACCCAACTGTCGGTGCTGGGAGAACGCAGGGTGTTCCAGCCGTACGGACTGAAAGGGGGCGCGCCGGGGGCCAGAGGCAGCAACATGGTGCACTTTGCGGCGAGAAGGAAGGGGAAGGAGGGAGAGGAAGAAAGAAAGGAGAGGCGATGCAGTTTGGGCGGCAAAGCGACGGTGGACGTGGGGCCTTGGGTAAGGGTTAACGAACGGTTAACACGTACCGCATCTTGCCGTGCGTCATTTCATTGTGATCAACAAATTGTTCATTTGTTGTCCGTTTTGTTGTCCATTATTATAGGGGTGTTGACGAACGACAACAAAACCGACAACACCCATATAAAAATTGACAACAAAACCGACAACAAACAACAAAACGGACAAGAAGACCGACAACAAACGAACCAGATGTTGCCAACAATGACGCCAGGTCGGGGTATGTGTTAACTAACTGTTAACCAGCACCGTAATGGCCTCGTCCGCTCAGCCCGCGGGCCGCCCGGAATCGAAAAAAGCGCCGGCGGAAACGGGAGAAAATTATTCATTCGACTGACGTTTCAGGCGGCCCGCGGGCTGAGTGGGCGAGGCCATTACGGAGCTGGTTAACACATACCGCATCTTGCCGTCATTGTTGTCAACAAGTTCAGCTGTTATCGGTTTGTTGTCCGTTTGTAGGGGTGTTGTCGGTTTGTTGTCTGTTCGTCAACAAACCGACAATTTCACTCATATGTATATTATTCGCCAACAATTACGCCAGGTCGCGATATGTGTTAATACATTCCGCATCTTGCCGTCACTGTTGTCAACAAATTGCAGGACTGTTGTCTCTTGTTGACAACAAAGTGAACTTGTGACTTTGATGTTTCGTGTCGACTGTTTAGATTTAGTATGTGCATTGTTTGCAGGATGTCTACCAAGTGTGCACTCCTGGTGGTGGTGGATATGGCAAAGCTTCCTGCTGACCAAACTAAACACTTATAGAATCGTACTGAATAGGTAATGCTGACATCCAATATGGCATATACAGTGCATTAGCTTGATTGGATAGGCTTTTAGTTTTAGCAGTGCCTTGCCTTGTTTGATATGTTTATTTTTTCACCATTCCAAACAATAATTATCACGATGGTTCTTTTCTTTACCGCAGCTGTTTAGCTATGGCCACTCAATTTGTATGTAGATACATATGACGCCAGTGTTGTGATACGTACGTATACGTAGTACAGTAACAGTCAACGAGTCAAATAACAGCATTGCTTAGCAAATTGTTCACAAAAATATCTATTTTATGAGTCTGGCTTGAGGTCTTTTTTATCCACTTGGCGTTATTAGGGCGACGATTCGTTAATTTCAAAATAAAGCCAGTCATTTATCCATCAAGATCAAGAAAGCTCGTCTTGTTCGTGACAAACTTCCACGAAAGCGGATGCCCTGAGGGCATTTCGTATCATGTTCTTCAGCATTTGATAGCGCGGAAGAATGGGGTAGATTTTGGAGGCGTGAAAGTCGGCGTACAGTTGTTGCGCAATCTCCCGCAGGCCGATATATTTCTTGCCGAGTTTGCAAATGTCCTGATGCGCCTTGTCACTTTCTTTTCGAAGCTCGTCGGTAGATTTGCCTGGAACAAAATACTAACGGAAGCTGCAAATTCAAACTTCTAAGGGTGTCTTTTGCCTTTATTATTGCCACCTATTCCGTGGGTAAAGGCTAGGGGAATGATGGATTGCCTGAACAAAATAACGGCAAGGTTCAAATTCAAAACTTGTCATCAACATTTCAATGTCATTGGGTCTCTTTTGCCTTTATTATCGCCACCTTTTCTGTAGGTAAGGGCTGGGGGAATTCTTCAACTATGAAAGAATGGATTGCCTGAACAAAATAACGGCAAGCTTCAAATTCAAACTGGTCATCAGCATTGCAATGTCATTGGGTCTCTTTTGCCTTTATTTTCGCCTCCTATTCTGTAGGTAAAGGCTAGGGGAATTCTTCAACTATGAAAGAATGGATTGCCTGAACAAAATAACGGCAAGCTTCAAATTCAAACTTGTCATCAACATTACAATGTCCTAAAGGTGTCTTTTGCCTTTATTATCGCTTCCTATTCTGTAGGTAAAGGCTAGGGGAAGTCTTCAACTTGAAGAATGGATGAGGACTGATTTTTTGTATGCCTTCTCTCCAAAGAAGCACTAGATTTTAGGGCACTTGTGGCACCCTACGCCTACCATGCGTACTTTTGAGTTGCTCCAATTCCTTAGCTTCTTGAGCCTTTTCCGCAAGACTGGCAGCATTGCCAAAGAGGTTACTGATCCCAGCAGATTTCGATGGCTGCGCTGATTGCGCGTCGTTCTTTTGCTCTGCCTCTTCGAGAAAGGTCAAAACTCTAAAAAAAAAGAAATGTAGGTACTGTAGTGATTTGAAAGTCCTTTCTTCATAATGTCTCTCAGGCCCGCTGCTGGAATATTTAGCAGGGAAGATTAGTCCGTGCTAATACTGCGGGCGTTACATCGAATAATTTTTACGCGTTGTTAGACGACCTGGAGCACGCAGACTATAGCACGGACTAATCTTCCCTGCTAAATATTCCAGCCTCAGTGTAATTTCTTGGGTGGATGTACTGTACAGTAATTACTACTTGCTACGCAGCAGTAAAGGGTGCCGTACCTTTGAACATATGAGTCGTTGGATTCAGACAGCTCTCTTTTTGGCAGATTTAGCAGGGCGGCTTGCTTTTCTAACACTATTACCTGAAACAGGAAGTGATACGGCATTCGGGGAATCAAGCTGGTGATTTAAAAAGTCTTGCGCGACTTGGGAAGCCTCCTCATTCTCTAAGTGAACCGACCGACCCTAGGATAGTAGTTTAGCTTACACGTATGGCGGGTACACTTGGCTTACATCTTTGATCATTTTCTTCATTGCAGAGTATCTGGCGATGACATTACGCATGTCTTTGGAAGCCACGTAATTATCCTGTAGTTCAATTAGCGCATGCTTCACCTTGCGATATGAGAACAAGATCTGATTTCTGCCTTTGACAAGTCGGTGTACAGTACCCAACACACTGTCGCGACCAGGATCTAAAAATAGATCAATCAAGATGCATGTAAATAAATACGTATGCAATGGCAAGCAATGTATCCTTAAACCTGTAGAACGTGCGGTTTTGGACAATTTTACATGATTTCCACGATGTCAGAAGTGGCATTGCAGTGGTCCATGCCACACCCAATATGTGAAATACCGTGGTATCTTCGCTACTAATATTAGGATGATTAGCAGGGTGATCCGATTTCTCCTTCATGGCTGCTAATAGCTTTCTTTTTTCACTTTATTTTAGGATACTTTTGGTAGGAAACATTGGGCAATCCGGCAATCCACTACACAATTTTTATTTATTTTTTGTTTCGTCGGCAGCCTATTCTGGCGATATCAGTTTTCGCATTTCAGTAATTACGCAGAAGGCAAAATGAAATTGCGCCTTTCATGGTGGTGCCCGTAAATTGACAGCGGGGAGTGTACTTCCCTATCAAAAAGCGTCGAAAATTATATGTCACATTGTCACAACAGTGACAGCGTAGAGATAAGAATACTGTAATCACATGTTTATCCAGTATGACACCTTGAGTGACTACTTATTTTAGTACATGGACACGCTGTAATCTTCAAAATTTTTTAGTTTATTTATTCCCTGGTCGCTTAGGCATTATTATTGTTATTTATCCAATATTTACCTTTCAGGCGCGCAATAGGATTCAGCCTTTCCGACGCTGAGGGATCAGCAAGAGCCACAAAAATGTTAAACATGGCCAGCAGTAAGGGATTTGTGGGCTGAACAGGTGTTTGATGGCGATTTGAAATTTATACAAGCAAAAGTATGGGATAAACTGTTTTACCGGCGTACACGTAGCAAGCAGCTGTCAGTAAAGAGCTTTAAATGCTGTTCAACTTTGGTGGGATAAGGCAGAACAAAACACAGGTCACACTGACTGACTGTCAAGTCAACTCTAGCGCGTAAAAAATGGCTCCAAAGGCAATGTCGAGCTAAATGGAGTTGAGCTGAGCAGCGGTGCTTTTCGTTGACAAATAGGGCTTTCAAACCGCGGTCAGACACGCCTTTGCAAGAAACCGTTCAAACTTACAACTTGGTTTCACTATTCTGCAGCTTAAAGGCAAAGGGTCCCCTAACACCGACTTTCGAATTTTTAGTTCAAACCAATTTTATCATAATTTTTCACAAATTCCTATCCGTTCACGAGTTGTCCGTTTGCGTGCAAAGTTCAGTACTGAAGACGGATTTGGGAGCCGCTACGGTAGGTAGGTACACTACCGTAGGGGTTCCCGAGGACCGCTTCAATACTAAAATTTATCGACCTTTATCGTCGAATAACTCGTGAACGGATAGGAATTTTGAAAAGCGATTTTTTTTGCAAAAGACTTGGTTTTTAATAACATCGATAACATTGTTTATGATAACATTGATAATTATAACATGATAGCATTGTTTATGATAACATTGATTTGAACTAAAAATTCGAAAGTCGGTGCTTGGGAACCCCTTGCCTTTAAGAAAGCAGTATCGCCCATGCGTGGGTTGCACCGACCGACAGGGACAGACAGAGGCGCATTACTAAGCGTGTAATTTCCCGTAGTAGAAACAGTTACAAACCGACTGATTGCGATTACTAACTGGCGGCTCCGCAGTGAATAAGGATGGAGTACGGACCGTAGATGGAACCAAGCGGAAAAATACAAAGTCTTTTACAGCTGCTTGAGTTGAGCTCCCTGTTTGAAAGAAAGAAATGGGTTGCCTCTGGGGCCGGCGCAACAGATGACAAAGTGCTGCTAGTAGTAGTTTTTCGTTTCCTTGAGGGTGGACCGCAAATGAATATCAAAGAAAAGGCGCTCACTGACGAAATGACTGACTACTGTAGCGCGAAATCGTTCGCGACGTTTCTGTCAAACGAAAGCAGTCCTATGCACAAAAGCACAGGAGGGGTGGATGAATGAATGCTAAGGAAATATTGACGATACGCTTCCGTTTATCTTCACTCAGGTGTGATAAGGTGAAGGAGTCGATCCCGGTTTAAAGATGGGCTCGTATAAACTACTCTGCGCCAAATCGAGGGTTAAAATCAATAAGCAAAGCATATCTCAAAACTTCACATACTGTAAAGCTTTGTGTATAACCCCTTCGAACATAACCCTAAAAAAACAGTAAAATTCGCTTTTCAGGGCCGCTGAAACGATAAAGCCATCACTCAAAATTGTATCCTAAATTTTGGCCTGAAATGCCTCAGTAAAGGATGCTTGCAGCGAGAGCGACGTGCTTCATACCATACTGTCACTTGAAGCTAATACCACAAGTCCCACAAGAAATGCTTTCATCGGTATTACGCGCAGGCGAGCCCACCTTTAAATTGAAACCTGTCAGCTACAGGCCTTCCTGCACGAAGCAAAGAAAAAATATGCTCAACAAAGCAAGGTGTTGAAGCTTAAGTTTCAGTCCAAAAGGAATGAAATATAAGTTTATGGCGGATCGAATAAAGTAAGGATAAGTTCCGTTCCACGACGACGTGTATGTACATAGACAAATTAGCAGGAATGATATCGATTTGCCTTTCGTTGTACGTATCTTCGCCACATCTTTGCAGTACGTACACTACATGCAATTGTATGTAATACAAGACGTGGATAAAGTTGACATGACGTATAGCCGTTTATGTAAACTCAGCTTCTGCGGGAAAAGCTGCCATAAAAATTCCGCAGTGCTCACAAGAAAAAATATGGGTTGTTTGCCAACAACGGCTTCCAATCTTGCGAATAAGGACTTCCTAGGGATGGACAAGCAGTTTTCTTACTCCTATTATGACCGATCCAAATTAGTGCATTTTGCTTTCTGTTTTTAGGAGCAAATTACGGTACTTAATTTTGCACTGCACAAACACACGTAGCGAGAAAACTCCTGGGGACTTCCCCGAAGTGCGATGAAGCATGGAGATCCACCGTTGCACTTCGTTGCCGGTATATTGCTCGTATTGCTTACGGACGTCCCACACCACGTACTTACTTAGAAACAGGTTCATAGTGCTGATTGCTGTCTACCACAGATGAAGAGGTTGGATGTACGATGGAGTACCCACCACCAACAGTGTAGAAAAGAAGTTTCCAATCACCAGCAGAAATGGCGTACGAATAAAAGCAGGCCAACTAAAAAGAGAATCACGACAAGAGGTAACTGAATGAATGGATATGCCGCCACCACGTAGGTATGTGCAAGTTAGGCTTTTTGGTTTAGAGTTAGCCTTAGGCTTAACCCTACGTATTGTACAAAACATAGTACCACACTGTCAAAGCAAGCTGCTGAATGAAAAGCGGAGGCCAAGTGGAAGGATTGTCAAAAGCAGAGGTCAAGTGGAAAGGATTGTCACTAGCATGAGACGAGCATAGTGACAGAATGAATGAACATGCCGCCACCACGTATGTATGTACAAGTTAGGCTTTTTGGTTTAGGCTTAGGCTTAGGCTTAACCCTACGTATGTACAAAACATAGTACCACAATGTCAAGCAAAGCTGCTGAATGAAAAGCGGAGGCCAAGTGGAAGGATTGTCGAGGATAGTGAAGCACGAGACGCGGATAGTGAATGAATGAATGACAATGCCGCCACCACGTATGTATGTACAAGTTAGACTTTTTGGTTTAGGCTTAGGCTTAGGCTTAGGCTAGGCTTAGGCTTAGGCTTAACCCTACGTATGTACAAAACATAGTACCACAATGTCAAGCAAAGCTGCTGAATGAAAAGCGGAGGCCAAGTGGAAGGATTGTCAAAAGCAGAGGTCACGTGGAAAGGATTGTCATTAGCACGAGACGAGGATAGTGAATAAATGAACATGCCGCTACCACGTAGGTAGGCCTATGTATGTACAAGTTAGACTTTTTGGTTTAGGCTTAGGCTTAGGCTTAGGCTTAACCCTACGTATGTACAAAACATAGTACCACAATGTCAAGCAAAGCTGCTGAATGAAAAGCGGAGGCCAAGTGGAAGGAATGTCAAAAGCAGAGGTCAAGTGGAAAGGATTGTCATTTGCACGAGACGAAGATGGTGAATAAATGAACATGCCGCCACCACGTAGGTACATATGTATGTACAAGTTAGACTTTTTGGTTTAGGCTTAGGCTTAGGCTTAGGCTTAGGCTTAGGCTTAGGCTTAACCCTACGTATGTACAAAACATAGTACCACAATGTCAAGCAAAGCTGCTGAATGAAAAGCGGAGGCCAAGTGGAAGGATTATCAAAAGCAGAGGTCAAGTGGAAAGGATTGTCATTAGCACGAGACGAGGATAGTGAATAAATGAACATGCCGCCACCAAGTATGTATGTACAAGTTAGACTTTTTGGTTTAGGCTTAGGCTGAGGCTTAGGCTTAACCCTACGTATGTACAAAACATAGTACCACAATGTCAAGCAAAGTTGCTGAATGAAAAGCGGAGGCCAAGTGGAAGGATTGTCAAAAGCAGAGGTCAAGTGGAAAGGATTGTCATTAGCACGAGACGAGGATAGTGAATAAATGAACATGCCGCCACCACGTATGTATGTACAAGTTAGACTTTTTGGTTTAGGCTTAGGCTTAGGCTTAGGCTTAGGCTTCGGCTTAACCCTACGTATGTACAAAACATAGTACCACAATGTCAAGCAAAGCTGCTGAATGAAAAGCGGAGGCCAAGTGGAAGGATTGTCAAAAGCAGAGGTCAAGTGGAAAGGATTGTCGACGATAGTGAAGCACGAGACGAGGATAGTGAATGAATGAATGAACATGCCGCCACCACGTATGTATGTACAAGTTAGACTTTTTGGTTTAGGCTTAGGCTTAGGCTTAGGCTTAACCCTACGTATGTACAAAACATAGTACCACAATGTCAAGCAAAGCTGCTGAATGAAAAGCGGAGGCCAAGTGGAAGGATTGTCAAAAGCAGAGGTCACGTGGAAAGGATTGTCACTAGCATGAGACGAGCACAGTGAATGAATGAGGGTAATTTTCAGTTTTCTGCTGATGACGTGAGTTATTGCCCAATTGATTTACATGTTTTACAAAAAGACCAAGTCAAAAATTCCCACTCAGTCCTGAGGTATAAGTCCTCAAAGTTGACCTCGATTTGACCCTGATTTTTCACTTTTTCACACAAAAATGGGGGTATGTAGCCCCACAGAGGGGGTTGGGACTATAATTTCATAGACTCTATGGGGGTACATTACATGTTCAGACAAATTTTGAGCCCTCTAGTTCTCTTGGTTCAGGAGTTAAAGCTGTTTAGCTGAAAATCCAAAAATTTGAATTTTTTCCTTTCCTCCAAAATTTTGAGAGAATTAGTCCGTCTGTGAGCTGTTTATTTTTGAATCTTGTAGAGCAGAAAATTTGCAACAAAAAAAGCTGCATTGTTTTCAAAGTGGGGGAAAATGTCACAGTGAGGCCTCAAAGAGTGGCAAAGTCTTTTAAGTATGTGCGGTTTTTCGATTTTTCAAGATAGATCAACAATATCACGGAAACTCTCTCCTCAAAAGTTTAATGCAAATTTCAAGAAACATATCATTGACCCCAAATTTAACCCCTAGCATATAATCTTACAAAAGTTGTAATTATTTGACAATTTACAAGCGACGTGGCAGCAGCAGTGGCTGCATTACATGGCTACTCAAGGCTACTTGGAGGAAACAGGGTAGCGCGCTGCACCTACTGTACATCATGTAGAGTACTGTGGGGTAAACCCAGACACAGGGGTAAACCCGGACACCTAGTATATCTCAGCAACCATACAACCATTTGAGACAAGTATTCCACCAATCGATTCCTTGCATGTGTCTCTTTCAAATGAGCTACCATGTTCATCATTTCCTGAAGCGGCAAGTTCAGAAAAGCTTAGGTGTCCGGGTTTCCCCCATGTCTGGGGTTACCCCATATTACCCTACATGCTGTACCTACTGTACATACAACAAATTATCTCTTGCCACTGAATAGTGCTATGCTAATGTGCGCTACTATTCACCATATGCAATAAGCGCCCAGTGCTTGGTTGCGAGGTGACCCCTCTGAACTAACCTTGATTTTCAGTGCAACTTTTGATTGGTAGTTGACATGAAGGTCGGCGCAGAAGGAAACAAACGAGCAAGAAAGATGACCATGCTGACCTTCGCGTCGACTACCGATCAAAAGTTGCACTGAAAATCAAGGTTAGTTCAGAGGGGTCACCTCGCGACCAAGCACTGGCTCTTAGTGCATATGGTGGATAGTCTGGCTACTAGGAGTTGGCAGTGGGACTCAAGGCGTGTTGTGTTGTTTTGCTCTGTGGATTGAATTGAATAGGTTTTTTTCCTCGGCCACAATATAGCGGCTATATCTGTGTCCTAATGGATTTTGCTCCATGGAGTGAATTGAATAGGTTTTTTCCTTGGCCAAAATATAGCGGCTATATCTGTCTCCTAACAGATTTTGCTCCGTGGAGTGAATTGAATAGGTTTTTTCCTTGGCCAAAATATAGCGGCTATATCTGTCTCCTAACAGATTTTGCTCTGTGGATTGAATTGAATAGGTTTTTTCCTTGGCCAAAATATAGTGGCTATATTTTGTCCCCTAAATGGATTTTACTCTGTTGATTGAATTGAATAGGTTTTTCCTTGGCCAAAATATAGCGGCTATATCCTGCACCTAATGGATTTTGCTCCGTGGATTGAATTGAATTGGTTTTTCCTTGGCCAAGATATAGCGGCTATATCCTGCACCTAATGGATTTTGCTCCATGTATTGAATTGAGTAGATTTCATTTTTAGGTGAAAATTTAAAAAGTGATTGCATCTGATATTAAAATTTCAGTAATGATTTGCTGTGTAATGGTATGTTTTGCTATTTTTTTCGACATAGTAGAAACTTTTTGAAATGATTGATTCACTATGTAAAATTTGATATTAAATTTGCTTGAAAATCCAACCATTACTATTTTTTTTTATCATCTTTCTCGTGTACTAGTGCATATTTACTATTAGAATTTGCATATTGTTTTCTTAGTATTTGACAGCATCTGTTATGTTTCAATTTTTTATGTATTGAAAGTTGCAATTACTGACAGTTCCAATGAAAGAAGGAAAATGTAGTAAATCATGCACACTTTTACAAGACAGCAGACTAAAAAAATGCATTATTTCATTTTCAGCATGAGAGGCAAATTATGCTATCAATTTTTGGGCAATGTATCAGACAGAACCAATTGCTCTAAATTCAATATGGAAGCAATCATAGCACATGCAGCATTTTGAATCAGTAATACTATATATTAAAAGTACTATAGACAATTTTACATGCATTCAATACATTTACTTAGCAGTTACTGCAATTTATTCATGTTTTGCTATCAATCTATAGTAAATAAGCATGTTTGTACTGAATGTTAGCCAGTATCAAAGTCTCAAAGTACAAAATCCTGTGTTCAGAGGTCAAGTGGAAAGGATTGTCACTAGCATGAGACGAGCATAGTGAATGAATGAACATGCCGCCACCACGTATGTATGTACAAGTGAGGCTTTTTGGTTTAGGCTTAGGCTTAGGCTTAGGCTTAGGCTTAGGCTTAACCCTACGTATGTACAAAACATAGTACCACAATGTCAAAGCAAAGCTGCTGAATGAAAAGCGGAGGCCAAGTGGAAGGATTGTCAAAAGCAGAGGTCAAGTGGAAAGGATTGTCACTAGCATGAGACGAGCATAGTGAATGAATGAACATGCCGCCACCACGTATGTATGTACAAGTGAGGCTTTTTGGTTTAGGCTTAGGCTTAGGCTTAGGCTTAGGCTTAGGCTTAACCCTATGTATTTACAAGTGAGGCTTTTTGGTTTAGGCTTAGGCTTAGGCTTAGGCTTAGGCTTAACCCTACCAATGTCAAAGCAAAGCTGCTGAATGAAAAGCGGAGGCCAAGTGGAAGGATTGTCAAAAGCAGAGGTCAAGTGGAAAGGATTGTCACTAGCATGAGACGAGCATAGTGAATGAATGAACATGCCGCCACCACGTATGTATGTACAAGTTAGGCTTTTTGGTTTAGGCTTAGGCTTAGGCTTAGGCTTAGGCTTAACCCTACGTATGTACAAAACATAGTACCACAATGTCAAAGCAAAGCTGCTGAATGAAAAGCGGAGGCCAAGTGGAAGGATTGTCAAAAGCAGAGGTCAAGTGGAAAGGATTGTCACTAGCATGAGACGAGCATAGTGAATGAATGAACATGCCGCCACCACGTATGTATGTACAAGTGAGGCTTTTTGGTTTAGGCTTAGGCTTAGGCTTAGGCTTAGGCTTAGGCTTAACCCTACGTATGTACAAAACATAGTACCACAATGTCAAAGCAAAGCTGCTGAATGAAAAGCGGAGGCCAAGTGGAAGGATTGTCAAAAGCAGAGGTCAAGTGGAAAGGATTGTCACTAGCATGAGACGAGCATAGTGAGGGGGATGAATGAACGATGCCGCCTCGTACCACGTATGTATGTACATGTTAGGCTTTTTGGTTTAGTTTTAGGATTAGGCTTAGGCTTAGGCTTAGGCTTAGGCTTAACCCTACGTATGTACAAAACATAGTACCACAATGTCAAAGCAAAGCTGCTGAATGAAAAGCGGAGGCCAAGTGGAAGGATTGTCAAAAGCAGAGGTCAAGTGGAAAGGATTGTCACTAGCATGAGACGAGCATATAGTGAATGAATGAACATGCCGCCACCACGTATGTATGTACAAGTTAGGCTTAGGCTTAGGCTTAGGCTTAGGCTTAGGCTTAGGCTTAGGCTTAGGCTTAACCCTACGTATGTACAAAACATAGTACCACAATGTCAAAGCAAAGCTGCTGAATGAAAAGCGGAGGCCAAGTGGAAGGATTGTCAAAAGCAGAGGTCAAGTGGAAAGGATTGTCATTAGCATGAGACGAGCATAGTGAATGAATGAACATGCCGCCACCACGTATGTATGTACAAGTTAGGCTTTTTGGTTTAGGCTTAGGCTTAGGCTTAGGCTTAGGCTTAGGCTTAGGCTTAACCCTACGTATGTACAAAACATAGTACCACAATGTCAAAGCAAAGCTGCTGAATGAAAAGCGGAGGCCAAGTGGAAGGATTGTCAAAAGCAGAGGTCAAGTGGAAAGGATTGTCATTAGCATGAGACGAGCATAGTGAATGAATGAACATGCCGCCACCACGTATGTATGTACAAGTGAGGCTTTTTGGTTTAGGCTTAGGCTTAGGCTTAGGCTTAGGCTTAGGCTTAACCCTACGTATGTACAAAACATAGTACCACAATGTCAAAGCAAAGCTGCTGAATGAAAAGCGGAGGCCAAGTGGAAGGATTGTCAAAAGCAGAGGTCAAGTGGAAAGGATTGTCACTAGCATGAGACGAGCATAGTGAATGAATGAACATGCCGCCACCACGTATGTATGTACAAGTTAGGCTTTTTGGTTTAGGCTTAGGCTTAGGCTTAGGCTTAGGCTTAACCCTACGTATGTACAAAACATAGTACCACAATGTCAAAGCAAAGCTGCTGAATGAAAAGCGGAGGCCAAGTGGAAGGATTGTCAAAAGCAGAGGTCAAGTGGAAAGGATTGTCATTAGCACGAAACGAGGATAGTGAATGAATGAACATGCCGCCACCACGTATGTATGTACAAGTTAGGCTTTTTGGTTTAGGCTTAGGCTTAGGCTTAGGCTTAGGCTTAACCCTACGTATGTACAAAACATAGTACCACAATGTCAAAGCAAAGCTGCTGAATGAAAAGCGGAGGCCAAGTGGAAGGATTGTCAAAAGCAGAGGTCAAGTGGAAAGGATTGTCATTAGCATGAGACGAGCATAGTGAATGAATGAACATGCCGCCACCACGTATGTATGTACAAGTTAGGCTTTTTGGTTTAGGCTTAGGCTTAGGCTTAGGCTTAGGCTTAGGGTTAACCCTACGTATGTACAAAACATAGTACCACAATGTCAAAGCAAAGCTGCTGAATGAAAAGCGGAGGCCAAGTGGAAGGATTGTCAAAAGCAGAGGTCAAGTGGAAAGGATTGTCATTTGCATGAAACGAGGATAGTGAATGAATGAACATGCCGCCACCACGTATGTATGTATGTACAAGTTAGGCTTTTTGGTTTAGGCTTAGGCTTAGGCTTAGGCTTAGGCTTAAGCTTAACCCTACGTATGTACAAAACATAGTACAACAATGTCAAAGCAAAGCTGCTGAATGAAAAGCGGAGGCCAAGTGGAAGGATTGTCAAAAGCAGAGGTCAAGTGGAAAGGATTGTCATTAGCACGAAACGAGGATAGTGAATGAATGAACATGCCGCCACCACGTATGTATGTACATAAGTTAGGCTTTTTGGTTTAGGCTTAGGCTTAGGCTTAGGCTTAGGCTTAACCCTACGTATGTACAAAACATAGTACCACAATGTCAAAGCAAAGCTGCTGAATGAAAAGCGGAGGCCAAGTGGAAGGATTGTCAAAAGCAGAGGTCAAGTGGAAAGGATTGTCATTAGCACGAAACGAGGATAGTGAATGAATGAACATGCCGCCACCACGTATGTATGTACAAGTTAGGCTTTTTGGTTTAGGCTTAGGCTTAGGCTTAGGCTTAGGCTTAGGCTTAACCCTACGTATTTACAAAAAATAGCACCACAATGTCAAAGCAAAGCTGCTGAATGAAAAGCGGAGGCCAACTGGAAGGATTGTCAAAAGCAGAGGTCAAGTGGA
>JASAMW010005595.1:0-10087 GCA_030247985.1 Epsilonema sp. ZAB3_2 | reverse complement strand
GATCGCCATTACGGCAATCGGCTAGCTCTGAGTCGATCCCAACTTTCACCACAAAGCGACTTTCCTTTTGCATCTCGGCAAAGTCCAACTGCAACATAAGTCAAGAAAAATAATTGCGCAAATCAGCAAGAATTCATAAGACAAGGTTTGTTAGATTCATGCTGCTACCATTTCGCTGCACAGAATTCCAATACGTCCCAGTTCCTCGGAAAAACTTTGCACCAACTCTTCAAACAGTTCCAAGTTGGTCTTTCGCGTTCTGAGTACGGACGCGATTTGGACCAAACTGTAGACTGTCTAAACAAGCAAGCATCCAACGCAAAAGTGATTGCACTGTACTGTAGCAGTCAACAAGATGGATTTTTCTATACCTTGCAAAATGTGCCCCAGTCTCCTACCGTGGCTTGTGTGAGCTTCATTCGTTTCAGAACACTCTACAAAGCACAAAGGTGTACTCATACTTCATATGTACTATACGCACTCAAGTCGTATTGCGTGGTTTGCAATTTTTATTTACTCCTGCAGAATAGAAGTACGCGAAACATGGACATAAATCCGCATTTGTCTTTCCACTTTACGCAACACGACTTGAGTTTCTTAGCGAACCATTACTTGCCAGACTATTCGCCTTGCTCCGTAAGAGCGTTGCCGTTTTCGACCTCCCCGCCGATGGCTTGAGCTGTAGTTATCACTACTAAAGCTCAAAATTCGGCGTCCTTTCGTAAAAAATAATTGCTTCGGCGTGCTTTGCGCGTGTGTGCTAAATACAGCTCAATTCGGCGGGGAGGTCGAAACGACAACACGCTCTTATGGAGCAAAGGCGAATATCTGCTTACGTTTATATTCTTGACGTTTCGCAGCGAAGTCACCAGCTCTGCGCTCATCTCTGCGTTCGCTTCCTGCGTGAAATAGGCTACGGCCTCGTGGCGTCTATGCAGAACCGTCAAATCCATCACTGGACGCTGGAACCAACGTCTGAAAAACGAAAAAAGAAAGTAAACTTAGGGAACACCCTGTACTGCTCTCTTTAGGATGACCCATATGGTGGATTCATTTCCTTTCTTACTTCAGCTCCACAGCCCCGGGAGATGAGCCACACTTGTTGCACAGGCCTAAAACAGGAAAAAATTAATGAGTGAAGCAACAAGGTAGCGTGGCGTAAAACCGCACATGGGCACCTATGGTGCTTTTACCTCCATTAAAAATATGGGTCTCGAAAATGCATCTCGCCTATCTCGGGACACTTCTGCCTCTGTTCTTTCTTCCTAGCCATAACTTGACAACCTAGGGCATAGGCCATAGCGCCATATAGGTGGGCGGATATACCATAGTCCGTCAGCTGATTTATCGTACCCAAAATGCTCAGTCCCTCTTTCGACGATCCTCTACTGCCAGCCTTGAAAGCAGACGGATGCATTTCAGTTTGAAAAATCTGCAGAGCCCTGAAACAAAATCTCTGCGTTCCCGCAAAACAAAAAAAGGCAGAAACAAACGGCACCGTACTGAACTGAGTGCATTGCATATGCGTACGTACTAGTAAGTTTCAGGGCTGCATGTCTCAGCAACCAATGGACCGATTGGGACAAATATTACACCAATCGATTCCTTGATCTCTCCTCTTTCAAATGAGCTCTTTGGTTCATCATTTGCTGAAACAGCAAGTTCAAAAAGGAGCTTAGATGGCCGGGTTTACCCCACAGTACCCTACAAAGCGACAGAACTACACGCGTGCGTACGTGAGGGTTCCAGCGTCGACCTCCACCATTTGTTCCAGCGTGAACGTTTTGACATAGTCGATCGGTGTCTTTCTCGAGAGATCTTCCAGTTCCACACCCACGCGTTTCACATCCAAATATTTCAGCAGGGCACCACAAGCACGAATCTAGCCAAGAAACAACACATTACTCGGGGGACATATTGTTTTGAACATACATATATGCTACTTGCGCTTTAGAGTGATGGGCAATCGCGAGATGACCTCTCTGTTTCTCAGTGCATTTTTTTATCGGTGACCAGGGATCAGTTCTCGCACCCGTAGCGCAACTAGCGAATACATACACACAGTAAAAATAATGTGACATATTGGTGACGTTTGTACTGTTAGGGGTACCATGGGGTAAAGTCGGCCACGGGAAATTTCGGCCACCTGAGGTTCAAGACAATATATCTCGAGACAAGCATGATATCAACCGATTCCTTGAACTCTCCTCTTTCAAATGTGCCGTTTGGTTCATCACTTGCTGAAACAGCAAGTTCAAAGGAGCCTAGGTGGCCGGATTTACCCCCTGGCCGACTTTACCCCATGGTACCCTATTTCTTGGATTTACCATGGAATGCGAGTCCAAGTTGATGCGAAAGGAGAGCTGCAACTCTTTCTCCTCATCATTCGCGTCTTCGTCACAAAGCAGCTCCGATAAGCGACGCTTTGCTTCGCCGTACCCTACATATGTACATAGTACATTGTTATGCATACATAGGTAGCCGAAACAGCAAGGTGGTCACGAGTTCAATCGGCAGGTGCAGAAATATTTGTTGTTCGTTCCCTGGGTGAACTCGTGACTTTGACGTGTCGTTCGTGTAGCAATAAGGCCGGAACAAAAAACTATAACCAAACTCGTGAATAGCAACTGATGGGCCAGATGTTGCTGGAATACACTGCTTGCATGCATAGCGTATGATTACATACATAGCGCATGTACCGAAAGTTGCGTTGGAAAGCTGCACCAGCGATGGCTTGTTCAGATTTTGACTGCAATTCTCTCCGTTTTCCGCTTTCGAGTCATCCTTGTCTTCGCTCGCTTGACCATACTCGCATCGGCCCTTCAACATTTCCAGAGTCTTCTCATCTTGCCTGATGTTCACCAGCACCCAAGTCGGTTCTACTTGACTCAGCACTAAAAAGATGGGGTACTGTGGGGTAAAACTGGACAGTGGGATAAGGGTATGGACGAAATGCGGTAACGCGATTGAGTTGGTCGATAGCGACCCCGCGGTATTTAGTGAAAGTTTGGATGGGTGTCTGCGGGGTCGTCGACCTAGTTCATCATCTGAGCGGAAAAGGAGCGAATGAAAAGAAGAATTGACAACAAGTGACGTCCAAGACCCCGCAGACACCGATCCAAGCTTTTCACTATATAACGCGGGGTCGCTATCGACCAACCCAATCGCGTTACCGCATATCGTCCATAGCTCCGCACACGTGTGAAGTAAGGCAAAGGCTGTACTTACGTGAAGAAAGCATGCGTAAATCCTGCGGCGATTCGTCCAAATCCTGCAAGATGTGCATGAACTTCGTCTCTTGCTCGTAGTAAGCCGCTCCTAGCTTTCCTTGCGACAGACATACGCACAGGTACTTCTGCTGAAACATCAAATTCACAGGTTTACCCACCAGTAAGAGGGTAGCGTGAGGACAACAGGGCAACCCGTTGATCTGGCAGATGAGGGACCATGATTTGAAAGTTATATGGTTGCACGGGGTAACTTGGGCCACCCAATCCAATCTCTGGATTGTCTGAAATTTGAAAAGGTGCAAAACTGGCCAAATTGACACTCCGATCACATTTTCTCTGCAAAAAGGAAAAAAGATAAAACCAGGGGTAGCCCAAATTACCCCTGTGACCCGAATTATGGCCCATATTCACATCAGAGACAAGCGCTGGGCGTACGCTCGGCGTGTCCATGGCTCAACATACGCAGACGCATGGAGAGCCATGGATGCGCCGGGCGTACGCCGAGCGCATTTCCTTCCAATGTGAATGAGCGATTCGTTGCCACCGCGCCATCCTAGATACGGTACTATGGGGTAAACCCGGACACCTTAGCTTTTCTGAACTTGCCGCTTCAGCAAATGATGAGCATGGTAGCTCATTTGAAAGAGGAGAGTTCAAGGAATCGATTGGTAGAATACTTGTCTCAATCGGTCGTATGGTTGCTGGAGATATACAAGGTGTCCGGGTTTACCCCGTGTCCGGGTTTACCCCACAGTGAGTACCCTACCTCTTCTGCTTCGCTAGGCTCCATCTCCTCTCCCTCCTTAACCCCCGTCTCCTCATTTTCTCTCCTAGATCCATCATCAGTCTCCACCGTAGAGTTCGATGTGGCCACAGACGCAGAACTTGGTTGCTTCCCTGATATGGGGAGAGGCGAATAGCTCGGACTCTCTCCCACCAGAGCAGAAGAGATTCTGCTTGAGGAGTTCTTCCTGTCTTCTTCTTTCGTAGGCTGAGAGAAGTCTGATGAACAGCTGCTCTGCTGGCTCAAGGGAGCTTGAAACATAAGCTTTCCGGGGTGAGATGCAGCAACAGTGGAGGCGGAGCTTGACAGCATGATGTTGGAACGATTGCGTAGAATTCTGGGATCCATTTCTAGTAAACTTTCTGGATCTGAACAAGATATAGTCATATAAAATGAAGGGTCAATTCAGGCTTGCGACGTATTGTACGTACGACGTATGCCAGAAAACGTACATACATATGAGCAACCCACAAACTTTTCTCAGGTGTAGTGTACGTTGGACGAACGTATACAGTACGTCGCTAATCTGAATACGACAGTACACATTGACATACGATGTAGAAATTTGCCATGAGAAAATATAGCAAGAACACTTTGGAAAGCAACCATCCACCAAAATCCAAAACAAAATACGTTTCATCGTCAGAAAATCTTTACTAGCTTTTTCACACACAACCGTTATAGGCATTCTTCAAAATACGACAAATGCTGAAACTTGAGCACTTCGTTTCCGATGCTTGTACAATTTGGCAACAAATTCCTAGCGAATAATTCCAATCTTCTCCATTTTCGCTCCTTATCGCCTTCAGCATCAGCTGCTGCTTGAGGAGACAAAAGGTGTTGAATCAGATCTGAATTTATAGAAGCATACCTCATAGCACGGCCAAGTAATGTTTTTGCATAAGAAAAATCTCATTATGAATAACATGCCTTTTGCGTCATACGTCTTTACATGGAGTCCTGGACTTGTACTGCGGTAGGCATGTCATCCACAGATCACAAAAAGTAAGAACACAAGGGGGACTCTTTATATATTCTTGATAAATGCTCGTACCAAACACAGGCGGTTTTCTAGAATGCAGTACAGCTGGTACAGAAGCGAAAACAACTGTGGTAGCCCTCAAAGCCGACGCTTCAAGCCCATTGGCTGCTGACGCCTTCTGTCCAATCAACAGCGTCTCGTAAGGCAGCTTGAACGATTGCCGAAAAGTGCATACTGGCTCTCCGTAGCGCGTAACCTATACAAAGTAAAAACAATTACACGTACTGTAGTGTTTTGTTTAGCCCCTCCCATCCTATTCGCTTTTGCATAAAAAGATATGTTTTTGTCCCGTCCCATCCCATCCCAACCATCCGTGACCATAGGTACATAGATACACAATAATGATGACGATGATAATAACGCGGATAAAAAATCCGTGAATCCACACCGGTCGCACCCCTCAAGGCCGCACGAGGGACAGCAGGCTCTCGAAGCGAAAAAGAATCGCAAAAAGATTACGGTAGCCTTTTCGTTTCGTCGTTTCTTCCTCTGCTCGCTGCGCGCTTTCTCGTTTTCGTTTTTACCACGTACATACGTAGGCTACCGTAATCCCTTTGCGATTCTTTTTCGCTTCGAGAGCCTGCTGTCCCTCGTGCGGCCTCGAGGGGTGGGACGACCGGTGTGGATGAGCAGTTTCCCGTCTTTTCGCCAGTACGGTCAATGGTCCAGATAATCTACGAAACTGAAGCAGTTCACCAGATTTACTAGTTTCGGTTTCATCATGGATAACATGTCAAGTAGCTAAGTATACATGCAAACATAAATGCACAAACAGGCTTGAAAATGAGAGCCCATCATAAACACAACTTCACAGTGTCACCAAAAAGTAGATCGCAACTATGGAGAATACAAACAAAGCACTGCCGTGGATGTGCTTCGTTCCCTTAGTACATATACATGTAAGAACATCCAAGTCAGGATTTGCTGCGCCGCAAATGAAAGACACCTCTTTGTTTTTATCACAGTGAAAATATTTCAAGCAGCAGTTCGTCCAATTGTCATTATCGCAATTCTGTTCTGATGCGGGAATGGCATCACTGCACTGACTAAAGGGGGATCTGGCGGGAGAATTGTGGGGAGGGGAGGCAAGTTTCAAATTTCTAAACAACTGAAAGCATCAATTTATGTAAAATGAAAATTGCATCCCCTTTCGATATCATCTACCCATGCTTTGGATCCAATTTTACCTCTATGAAGCAGGGAACCAGTTAGAATATGCACGAAATAGCCAAATCGTTGCGAAATCCCCCTTTATACTAATTTCCTGCCAGATCCTCCTTTAAAGGTCTCCATAAAGACTGGTTGAAACAGAACTGCTCCAATCAAGAGAAATGACATCGGTGCTACCATTGTTGATTTGATCTCAGCGCTGATGGAGAATAATGATGGAAGGAATAGAAAGTTTAGCTTTTCTTGTGCAAAAGACCACAGACAGACTGTATGTGTTTCATCACGAAAATGAATCAGCCAGACAACCACCAGACTACATAACAGACAATGACAGACACATAAAGACAATAGACTATTGTTTGTGTTTCATGACACGAAAATGAATCAACCAGACAATCACCAGACAATAGCGCGCTACACACGTGGTGAGTAAACTCACGGGGAATTCCCCATAAGTATGTGATGAAGCATAGGGAGGCCGGTGAATTCACCGTGAGTTTCAAACTCACCACGTGTGAACACGTGAGAAAAATTTTAAGCGTGGGAGCAAGTGAGGATGCTCTACACGAAAAATAAAACTCGAAGTTCGGATTCACCGTGAGTTTACTCACCACGTGTGTAGCCCACTAATGACAGACAACTACCATATGGTAGGAATAAAAAGGTTAGCCTGTGACAAACCCAATTGGATTGCAATCCTTGAAAGAAAAGCACATTTCTTACCTTGAGCCAATGCCAAGTTGAAAGTAGCTGCAGTCCCCAGCCAGGAAATAATCGATGCACAGCGAAGGAATTGATCTCGGGATCGTTCGTTATCCAAACAGCCACTAAGCCACCGCTGCGCAAAACTCGAGGCAAATCAAGGCGTAGAAGAAAGGAGTTGGGTTCCATAGCGTATCTGCAACAAAAATGGAAATTTTTCAGCGCTACTGGTGAATCGTATGTGGTTAAGAAGTGACTATTAGAGTAGCAATCAGAATTATCAACATAGAGCTGGGCACCCGAATAATCGGTATTCGTAAACCTCAAAAAATAGGTTTCGTAAAACCCGAATATTCTGGTACCCAAATTTTCGGTATTCGTAAGCCCCGAAAAATAGGTTTCGTAAAACCCGAACATTCGGGTAACCGAAAATTAGGCGAAATTTTGGGGCGAAATTTTTGCTTTTACTACGTCACCATATATTACGTTTTCTTCCGCTTGACAGACTTGTTCTCCCATGGTGGATCGAGAACGACCACATCAAAGGACCCTAAAAAATCAGTGCATGTCAGTCAACCAACACTCCAACAACCAACACTCCATAAAACAAAAGACTACCCACTTTGCGTTGTATGTATGTACGTACAGTATGTAGTAGGGTACTATGTGGGTAAACCTAAACCAAGAAAATCCGGCCACCTATGAACGTATTTAGATTCAGGCCTGCATGTCTCAGCAACAAATGTAATGTAACAAATGTAACAAAGTTTGAGACAAATGTAATAATTACATTTGTCATCAATCGATTCGTTGAACTCTCTTCCTTCAAAAGAGCCATTTGTTTCATCATTTGCTCACAAAGCAAGTTCAAAGGCGTTTTTAGGTGGCCGGGTTTACCCCATGGCCGGGTTTACCCCATTGCACCCTACTTTACTTACCATCACTGAGCAACCTCAGCCCGTCACTAACATCGCCCAAAACCCAAGCGCAGTCAGGCGGAAGCAAGTATTTCCCTCCATAGCACGAAACAATCACTGGAGACGTGCCAGAGTTGTGCATCAGCTCTGCGTCACTGCAAAAACATATGTAGGTAGGTGGTTTACTCTCACATCGGTGTGTAGGCCTACATAAGAACGAGCACTAGTAAAGCCATAATAGTGTGGACGTGGGGTAGGGTAATTTTACTTCGACGGGGTAATTCGGGCCACCTTATCATCCTACCACAAACTTTTTGGCAGGTGCAGAACTACGTAAACAATTTCTTCTTGATTCGCGCATGCCAAAGAAAACAAGGTGGCCCGAATTTCCCCGTACTACTCTTCAACACCATGTAGTATAGGGTACTATGGGATAAACCCGGCCATGGGAAAATCCGGCCAGCTAAGCGCTTCAGGGCTGCATATCTCAGCAACCAATGGACCGATTGAGTGAGACGAACCTTACTACATCAACCGATTCCTTGAACTCTCCTCTTTCAAATGAACTATTTGGTTCATCATTTGCTGAAAAAGCAAGTTAAGAAACGTTTTCTGTAAGGATTGAGAGTAGCCTGTAGTGTACGCGGATGGGGGGTATTTTTGGAAATCGAGATAATATGCCTATCGGATTCCCCATCAAAAACTGCATATGTGGATGAATTTTGAAGAAAAAATTTGTTCAGGCATCATCGAGATATTGAGGGGTAAAGGCGGGAAAGTCGCATTTTGCCGTTTTTCAACGTTTTTAGCCATATTTCAGCAACCGCAGGGCTTAGAGGGCTACAATTTGGCAAGCGAAAAGATCCCATAGGGACCCAAGTCTAGGCCAAATTTGAGCCCAATCCGCCACTTGTATGGTGAGATATAGCTTCAGAAAGCTCAAATTTACGTTTTTTGGACCTGTTGCAAATTCGGTTATATGAATACCACGGCGCGAATACATGCCCTGCACGGGGTAAAATTTTGAGAGGAAGTAGAGAAGGGTTAGGTCTACAACTTTTAGTACTACCGCAAAAATTCTCTATGTTTACAATTGGGACTACGGAGCTCCTGAAAGTTGAAAAATTCAGCAAAAATGTTCCCGCCTTTTTTATAATCCAAGATAAAAGAGCAACACCACTGAAATTTTTTCCTAATCAGTAGCCTATCTTATGTAAAATTTGACGTAAATTTCAAAAATAAAATCGGTTTCCCCAAAAAATTTAACCCTTACCCAAAAATTCTCAAAAATATACAATTTTTGCACACTTATATGCTAGGGGTTAAATTTTTTGGGGAAAACGATTTTATTTTTGAAATCTACGTCAAATTTTACATAAGATAGGCTACTTACTAGGAAAAAATTTCAGTGGTGTTGCTCTTTTATCTTGGATTATAAAAAAGGCGGGAACATTTTTGCTGAATTTTTCAACTTTCAGGAGCTCCGTAGTCCCAATTGTAAACATAGAGAATTTTTGCGGTAGTACTAAAAGTTGTAGACCTAACCCTTCTCTACTTCCTCTCAAAATTTTACCCCGTGCAGGGCATGTATTCGCGCCGTGGTATTCATATAACCGAATTTGCAACAGGTCCAAAAAACGTAAATTTGAGCTTTCTGAAGCTATATCTCGCCATATAAGTGGCGGATTGGGCTCAAATTTGGTCCAGACATGGGTCCCTATGGGATGTATGTGTGTGCCAATTTATAGCCCGCTATACACTCTGGTTGCTGAAATATGGCTGAAAATGCTGAAAAACGGCAAAATGCGACTTTCCCGCCTTTACCCCTCAATATCTCGATGATGCCTGAACAAATTTTTTCTTCAAAATTCATCCACATATGCAGTTTTTGATGGGGAATCCGATAGGCATATTATCTCGATTTCCAAAAAATACCCCCCATCCACGTACTATGCAACCGGTACAGAAAACGTTTCTTAAAAGGAGTTTGAGTGGTCGGGTAGTAGTAATACACTACTTACTTTTCCGCTCAGTCGCCAGTGCCCCCGCGCGACAACCCTAAGTGTCATTATATCTCACCTTCATTATCATCATATATTCTACATTTATTTATTTTTGCCTATAGTAACAAAACCATTGTCACATAATACATAGTACATACGTACTACCTATTAGACATAATACACGCAAATTCACATATTTTTTAAATAAGCGCTAGAAAGTAAATCGGTGAATAACCACC
>JASAMW010005593.1:0-30564 GCA_030247985.1 Epsilonema sp. ZAB3_2 | reverse complement strand
GAAATAATAGCCTTGAACAATTTTTTGGGCATGCGCTGAGTGGCGCCGTTTATCTGAACTCTGCATGATGTGATAGTTCAATGTGCGTACGTATATTGTATGTACGTTTCGTACAGTGTATGTATGTTTAGCGTAATTATCATGTTCCGAGACTATTGCATGCAAGTGAGTGTTCGGCCGTGGATTTGTGCCCGTGCTTCACATTCTCTGCCCTGCCGTCAAGCCCTGCCGTCAAGCATCATGCAAACTACGCAAAACGACTCAGTTACATAAACTCTCTCTGGCTAGACTATTACGGTCGTATAGTTTGGCCAGAGAGTTATAGCAATGGGACTCAAGTCGTCCTGCGTAGTTTTGCTTGTATGTACTGCTGCAAAATAGGAATACACGAAGCACGGACAGAAATCCGCATTTGTGTATCTATTTTTCGGAACACGACTAGAGTTCTATAGCGATCGCTTTTTTGCCATTTATTGAGTTTGCTTTTTGCAGTTATTTCGGCTGGTGGCCAGTGTCTTCCCTGTGTTGTGGATGTACGGGAAGAGGATCAAGTGCAGAAGGCTGTGGAGTCTGCAGTGGAGGCATTCGGAGGCATAGACATAGTGGTGAATAATGCATCGGCCATCAGTCTCACTGGCACCCTGGAAACACCCATGAAACGCTACGACCTCATGCACAACATCAACACAAGGGGAACCTACTTGGTGTAAGCAGCAACATTCACGTGCATACAGTTGTTGTAAGCTGGTTTGCGTGGATGTTGTGTATGGGGTACTGTAGGATAAGGCCGAACACGTATAGTCTGGCCAGAGAGAGTTGGCTATGGGATTCAAGTCGTACTGCGTAGTTTGCAGGTACTTCTGCTAAATAGGAGTAGACGAAGTAGGGACAAGAATCCGCAATTGTGAATCTATTTTTCGAAACGCGAACGCGCCTTGAATGTCATAGCCAACTTTTATTGACCAGACTATAGCTCACTATTATGTCTAGTTCGTGAGCAAGACAGCTGTGTACAGTGGAATAGATACAAAGCAATATGTACAGTACAGCATATCCGAGCCAACTGTATTGGTGTCAAGATGGCTGGAGTTTGCTGAGAAAAGCTTGGTGTACGTCCGCTTTTTTGTTCCACAGTCATCCTCCATGTTTTGTCCTTTTCAGCTCTCAGAAGTGCATTCCCTACTTGAGACAAGCGAAGAATCCACACATTCTCAATATCAGCCCACCGCTGAACATGAACAAGAAGTGGTTCAAGTCTCACGTCGGTACAGTTTTGCCATACTTTGTATGCATATCCTACGTACTTACTTACGCTTTAGTAGTTTCTTTGACTTGGATTGGATGCCTGTGTTTTTTGAACAGCTTACACGATGGCCAAGTACGGAATGTCCATGTGCGTGTTGGGCATGGCTGAAGAGTTGAGACCATGGAATATCGCCGTGAACGCTCTCTGGCCTAGGACTGGTAAGAAGCAACATGGCATCACTTTTCTTACACCCCACTCTTTATGTTGCTTCCTACTGACTGAATTAGCCATTACCGCTTTTTCTATTCACCATATGCAATAAGAGCCAGTGCTTGGTCGCGTGGCGACCCCTCTGAACTAACCCAGATTTTCAGTGCAACTTTTGATCGGTAGTCGACGCGAAGGTCGGCGCGGTCGTCTTTCCTGCTCGTTTGTTTCTTTCCGCGCCGACCTTCGTCTCGATTACCGATCAGAAGTTGCACTGAAAATCAAGGGTCGCCTCGCGACCAAGCACTGGGTTTTATTGCATATGGTGAATAGCAATTTGGACTGCGGCAATCGAAATGCTGGGCGGTGGAAGTTCGGAGATGGCGAATCAGTGCCGGAAACCGGAAATCATCGCGGATTCTGCCTACGTTATCTTGTCGCGCGATTCGCGCTCTTTCACTGGCAATTTCTGCATCGATGACGAACTGCTGCAAGGGGAGGGAGTGCTAAACTTTGACCAGTACGCTGTCACCCCAGGTGAGAAACGTTCTCTTGAAAAAAGCAGTGAAAAAAAACGCGGTGCCCTGTATTAGTTACAACAACAGTCTGAAGTGCAGTACTAATCTTTTTTGGGAAGAGCTCAATTGCCGAAATCAGACGTGTACCGACCGAGCTCGTCGATCTTGCGTGTTGAAGGAGATATGCCGTCGTCGACTCCTAAATGCGCTTAAAGACGAGCTCGGTACTGTACCGTACTTACTGCGCACGTATATGGCAATAGCGTCCGAGGCCATAGTGTACGTAAACAGTTCTAGGTATGTAAGGCGAGTTTAGCCAAAAGTCTCCGGACCGGTACCTGCTGGTGTGCCTAAGTCCACAGCTGTGTCCGAGGGTAGCGGGTTCAATTCCCGTTCGGTCCTATTTCTCTCCCCCCTTTCCGGGGCCCGGCTATCGCCCTACGGAACGCGGCACGTCACAGTACGAGTACATTGGTCTGTCGGATATCGATATCAACTAATTGCATGTACTCATCCCTTGTTCTGTTTGAGGCCATCCTCTGTTGCCGGATTTCTTTTTGGACGGCGACGACGAAAGTACGGGCCCGGATGCCTTTGCACACCAGATGGCGGAGGGTGGGGCGAGTCCGAAGTGGCGCGGAGGCAAGGAACAGCCCACCGCCCCTCTGGGACGCACCCAAGAGCATGTACAACAGATGCGGGCAGGGCAGGGACAGCAGGAAGGAGGAGGAGGAGGGAAAGTGGAAGGCATTTTCGACCAGCTGAAGTCGATGGTCTCTGACGACTTGGTGCAACAGATGCAGAGCATCTACACATTCCAGCTGACTGGTAAGGCTCCTTGTGAATATGTGGAAGTGGAAGCAGTAAACGGTGATTGTACTGTGCGCGTACGTACGTAGGGAACCTTTAGCACGCACTCTGATACGTGTACGTAGTACGTACGGTACTGCGCGCAGATGAGCTTGGAGCTCTGAATGCATCAGAGGCCTATGATATGGGGTTGAAGGGCAATAGTTCGCTATGGAACTCAAGTTATGTTCCGTAAAATAGATTCACAAATGCGGATTTATGTCCATGCTTCGTGTTCTCCTATTTTGCAGAAGTACACGCAAACTACGCAGTACGACTTGAGTCCCATAGGGCCATAGCGAACTCTCTCTGGCCAGACTATGGTATAGCCTGCCTTGGTAGGCAATATAGGCATGCTCGTTCTTGCGTTCGCTTGCAGGCTCCACAACGGGTACGTGGCACATCAACCTGCGATCTTCGGGTGGTCACGTGGGTTCTGGCGAGCCGTCAGAGAAACCGGACGTCACGTTCACGTGTGACGCGGAGAACTTCACGCAAATGTTTTCGGGACAGTTGAAGCCGACGGCTGCATTTATGACCGGCAAACTCAAGATCAAGGGCGATATGGGCAAAGCCATGAAACTGGAGAAGCTGATGAAAGGATTTCACGCCAAGCAACAAAGCAAACTGTAGCGAAGCTTGCCTGCAATATGCATACAGTACAATGCGATGTGTGTACACGTATTACAGCTAAGAGATTGTTCGTTTTGATTCGGTTGGACTAATTTTATTGTTGCTAATTGGGTCGAGCGTGTGATATCAGTGATTTATTTTGCGTCTGCTAGGGGGCCAACTATTCTGACAGAAGCCAACGATACAACAAGTAAGCTACGGTTTTATGGTGAAATGACATTGTGGGCAAAGAAATTGTTGCTACGTAGGCCTATATTGATTACAAGATGAATTTGAATACTATGTTATTATCGGATAAAGTTTATGGATGCGTCACTTTGGAGTTTGCTGACAAGAAAGCGATTCAGTATTAATTTCAAATACTATACTTTCCTACTACAACAGAAGGCCTATATGTTACCACGTATCACTTACCACCACCACCACCACCACCACCACCACCACCACCACTGTATCACGAGAAAGGTTCGATTACGTAATTGTCTTCCATGCAATGTCTTTCTTTATTAGATGCGTTTGGCAAGATCTTCATAACTAGTGGTTCGCTGGGTACCGTCAGATGAAGTGTGGCCATCAACGTCGTTTGTACGTGTGTGGACGTTTGGTGGTGCCGCAGAAATCCTTTCGATTCTTACCGATGATTTCGTTACAGTTGCCACAGCGGTGGACGACAACTTTGCAGCAGTTGAATGCGCATGGAATCCAGCACAGGAAACATCTGCACAAAGTACGTACAGTACATACGTATGTGTGTAGATCAAACCCAGACGTAAACGCCAATATCATTGTGTGCAATGGAATGAATGATAGCTGGGGGAGAGGGGGATAATTCGGGCCACTCCGACATATTTTCCAATATTGGAAAGGGAGAAAATTGGCGCTTTGGTGATTCTTTTGCGCTCTGCTATCTTCTGTTGTACATTTGGTGACGTACAATAGGGTGATGTGACCTGAATTACCCCCCCCCCCCCCTCCCCGCACTTGTCAAGATACCACCTACCAAGAAAAATGAACCATATGCGTGCTTACAATGAGAGTAGGAAGGTCCAACAGCAAGCTACGGCACCCATGCGTTTGTGCACTTCAGTTCTGGTCACGTGGGCGCAATGGGGACACACCGCCTGCACTGAGTGGCTGGAATCGATCCAGAGTTTTCTACCAGGCGAACTGTATGGACTATTATCGTTGTTGGACTGGTGGTTAGTGACGGAAGGCTGACGGCGATGATAGTAGGATTCGGCCTGACTCAGCAATCGGTAAGGACTCGAGATTTCGTCCGGGTTTTTCGGCGATGTGACCAGCTGTTGTGATGGCGGCAAAACCAAGATAGTCCTGGTCCTAGCAGGTTTTTTGCCATCGTGTTTTTCATTTTTGGGTGAAGACATTAGTACAGTGTCCAGGCGCACTTTGGTCTCAAGACCTTTCAATTTCGATGACATTGCCATACCGCTCTGCAATAGAAATTTTCGTTCTCTCTGCAATTTACTTCGGCTTATGTCTTTGTGCTACTACATAGAAGGGGCGCGTACCTAGATTCGCTTGATATTATTTCTGTTGCTTGTGGCTTCGTAATCTAATGTTGTTTGGGCGTGCCCAGCCTAAAATTTAGGGACAGGGAGGTAAACAACAGAAATTGAACCACGCTTTCTGCAATGTGGGGAGAAGGCGGGGTTGTGGTCCTCATGGGGATTCGGCTGGTAAAATCAATGCGTCTGATATGACAAACTACCAACGCGCCGCATAATTAGAGAGCGCATGCCTTACATCGATGAATTCGCCGTAGTAGCGAAGGTGCTCTCTACTGCTTCTTGCCATTTAGCCTATAGGCCTCTAGCAGTACTACAGTACGTACTATAGATGCAAATACCGCATACGTGTGTACAGTCACCGTGGTGTTATACACGTAGAAAACAGTTCCGCTCAGGTACGTATTACATGCATAAAGCAGATACAATACAAGTACACCCATGTACGCGAAAGATCGTTGAGCTGTGCAAACAAACAAAAACACGGAACTACAATGGCAGTACGCCAAACAAATAGTGTATTCTTGAAATTTGCTTTACCGAGCCATTATGCTTTGCTTTACAATGACGTAGGTAGGTACTGCGACTGGACCGTTCAACAAGTTCGAGCATACATACAAAGACATAGACATAGACCACATAACGTTTGGGCGTTTTCCCATAATATCCGACCTACACGTTCTTCCGCCAAAGAAAGCGATAAACAAGTCATAACGAGCACTTTTTGAAGGAATGCATGACGAAGGCGAAGGGCATATAACACGTACAATATATCCGGCTGCTTATCCTCCATCAACCGATGTAGTTTTGATCGCGGAATCATGGACGCCACTTCTTGGATCCTGCTTGCCGTTGTCTCCCACCCGTGGATTACTGTATTCTGCGAAAAACAAAACGAAACCACGATCTCCATCGATGAGGCTGACCTATTTGAAGGGGATATGTTGGACTTCGTTCCCGCTTTCATCGCGGATTCTTTCGGTGATCTCTAAGTTGTGAGCACAAGAGAAGCAGTCTGAAAAATTGGGCAGTCGGTGCGTGAGTCGAACACGCAGCGCAGAACGGGATACGCCCCTCTTAGCGCACGACCCCATCTGACTGCACAGCTCAATTTCTCAAACTCCCACTCTTGTACGTCCTCGCTGGGCTTGCACACGCTCTTTTATTGACCGCACAGACTTTCGGCATTTTCCAGATCCCAGTCACAGTGCCGTTCGGAATCGGCGGCGGCTCTGGCCCGGTGCAGTGGTTCCCGTACAGTTTCACTCCAGTTTCAGCAACAGAGACCTGAACGCCATCGTTCGTGTCATGCTGGAGTTTCACAAGAAAAGCTGCGTGCGTTTCGTGTACAAGGGTCGAAGTTCCCAAAACTGGGTGCACATCTTCCCTGGAACTGGTTGCTATGCGCACGTAGGAAGAATTGGGGGAAGACAGCTGCTCTCTCTGCACAGATATGGTTGTTTCATCAAAGGTGAGAGACGGGAACAAAATACCGTATTTTTGGGTGTATAGCCCCATGGGGGTATACAAAATTGAGAGGTCCAATGGGGGGTTATACACTAGGGGGGATATACAATGGGTGGGGATATACATAGGACAAAATTTGTTTATGAGAGGTGTGTAGAGGCATGTTTTTGAGGTCAAAAGTATGTGTTTTAGGGCATAATCGCGGTTAAAACAGGGTTATTCTAGTACAAGACATGCTCAGCTAAGCCTACAGGCATAGCAGCATGGTGTAGGAGTAGCTATAGCTATAGTCTGTCCAGTAGGAGTTGGCAGTTCCACTTTTGAGTTTTGCGTTTCTCGTTTTGCGATCGCTATAACCTTTTTCACGAACTAGTGCTAACTTTTCACGAACTAACTTTTTCAGATCTAACTTTTTTACGAACTAGTGCTAACTTTTCACGAACTAACTTTTTCTGTGCGCAGCTGAGAAGACAGTAGCGGGACGGCGTGCAAGTCCAACTGCCAACTTATACTGGACAGACTATAGCATAGGACCAGCTACATAGGTAGGTCAGGTACCTTCCAGTACATGGGGGGTTATACACCAGGGGGGGATATACAAAGGACAAAATTTATGTTTTGCCAATGGGGGGTTATACACTAGGGGGGATATACAATAGGGGGGATATACACCCAAAAATACGGAAATGCTGATTAATTCACGCTATTATAAATTAAAATACGCCTATATCAGCCACTGATTTTATTTGAGTGACAGGCATACTGTACCTGAGGTATGGTTTTATCTCTAGGCATCATCGGTCATGAGTTGTTGCATGCGCTGGGCGTTGTTCACGAGCAAAGTCGACCAGATCGCGATCAGTTCGTCACCATTCGTTTGGAAAACGTCCGACCGGGAAGAGAAAGCAACTTCCTCCGCTACTCCACCCAGCTGATCGACAACCTGAACATCCCCTACGACTACAGAAGCGTCATGCACTATGGTGCACGTGATTTCAGCAAGAATGGCCAACCGACCATCGTGCCAAAACAGTCAGGAGTCACCATTGGCCAGCGATCTGGGCTAAGTGCCAAGGATTGGCAACGAATCAATAAACTGTACTGCCAACGTTAGTACTTGTAGTGAGTATAGGCCATATTATTGTGCATGGTTAGCTACATGTACTGTCAAAGTAAGTACGTACAGGGAATAAATGACAAAAGCTGCCAAGTACAATTATGTATACTGTAGGTACAAAAATGGGACGTGAAGCATAGTATTTAAGCAGAATTTAATTCACTTCATTTTCTGGCATAACGTCGACGCGATATGGCAGGCTAGCGAGGATGATATGATGTGATGCTGCACCTGAAACAGGACAACAGACCACCATGAATGAATAAATAACTCCGGTGTAAAATCCGGTGTGCAGTACAAAAATGTAATATCCATTCATACTGCATACATGACGTGCATTACAAAGATATTGCAGGTAGGGAACAGCATGCAATACAATACGTCGAAATGCAGGTGCAATCTTCTCATCGACATCCAATCCAGGCAGGTAAGGTGGGTAGACAATGTTATGTACCGTCTCAATCATACGACTCCTTCAGTGTGGTAATAGCGGTACCAGTGCTGTAGGCATGGTCTGAAAGTTTCATGCACATGCATGCATTTTCTCATGTACAGTATGTACACATACTCACTCTGACACTCATGCCTGCTGCTTGTTTACCCAATGGAGCATTTCGGTTGGAGTTTCCAATACCCAGGGTTCGATTGGGGTTGCCACTGCAGGCATCGTGTCCAATAAGATGGCGTCGCCATCCTTCATCTGTTGGTGGCTTCACATCTTTGTGGCACAGCAGACATCGAACTGCTTCACCTGGGTCTGGTGCTTCTACGCATCATGGGTCAAAGCAAAACGTTTGGTGCCTCAGGAAGTTACCATGTGCTTATGCCTACTGTAGGTACGTATGTACATAGAAACCTGTACATACATACTGTACCTAGACACTTCTGGTCTCTTTGATGTTGCAGCAGCACCGCAGGCAGCAGTGGCTCTCCGCATCTGGCGCATTCTTCAAATTGAGCCGCTTTCGCACACTCATTCAAATAGTGGCTTTTTAACATTGAAATCTCTACCATCTGCAAGTGGCATATGCATTTTTAAACCTGGTTATTGACCTTGCAATAAATTCAGGAGCATTCCTGGGTATCATCTGCTATCTTGTAGACCGACCTCTTTGCAGAGAAAGCATTTCTTGAGCATGGGGCAGCCCTTGAGATAGTGTTCATCCAGTCCTCTATCGTCAAATTTCATATTCATCTCGCCACAGAATGGACAGATTCTGCAGAAAAATTTAGCAACCATTGTACAAACTAAAATATGGATGCGGCAATGATTTTTCGTAGTGAAAGGCGGGGGAGGATCGATTTATGAATTGTCTTTCCGATGAATTGTCTTTCCGCTTTGTAAGTGGGTATTCTCTGCGAAGAGGCAAATCGCAATGAGACAGGGGCTAGGGGATAAGATCGATCGAACATAAAAACTTCATACTGTAGGTTTAAAAAATTGTCAAGTTTTAAAAAATTGGTCAACAGCTTCCCTATGGGCAAATCTTTGCCGAATCCACATAACGTAGTATTGTATGCACATATTGTACGTACTGTATTTTTACATGATGGGCTAGGATAAATAATGACCATTTTATGAGCAGAGCAAGCCACACCACGACAGTTATGAAGCAACCATCCGACATAAGACAACATGCACTCAAGCATCAGCACTTGAGCAAGGCAACTCAAATCACCAACAATCATGGCACAGCACGAAACGAAACTCAGATACACGATTTGAATTTAGTTTACTATCCATGAGCAGTGCTGTGCATCCCGCTTCCCATCCAGGCACTGTCCGTATGTGCCGTACAAAGTTACCGTACACACATACGTACATACATACTGTACAGCGTGCGACAGACATTCAAGCAATGTGGGCAACATACTCACATACATATAGTTTACTTATCAGCAGGTGTGACAGTGATGCTGGGTCTTTGACCTCCTGGGCCTAAGCTGCGCCTTCTGTGTGCTTCACCGGGTCGAGGCTGATTGAGCCTTGATTGCTGCTGCTGTTGTCTGGGTTGGCTCTTCTGCTGCTTCGAACTTCCTTTGGAGCCGGCGCTGCCTTTGTTGCTTCCGCTCTGCTGCTGTTGCTGACTTCGCGGCTGTTTGCCATCGATGATGTCCATTTCATCGAAGAGCGCTTTGAAAAGGGGATTCTTGTAGGCGTGCTTGGAGTTCTCCAGCGGAAGATACTGGCGTACGGTGTCCTTGTTTCCATGACTGTACATGTGGATCATCATCCTGGCGCCTGACTGCCGCACTTCTGGATCCGTATGCTGGATGCAAGACAGGGCGAAAGCGCACACTTTGTGCTCATCCAACCCACTGAAACGTGACACAAAATAAATATTATGTATGATAGGATTAAAATAAATTACTAATATGGGCTACTCATGAAATAACATGACCCTGTTCACTCGCTCCAGCCACTCTGTTTACGACTTTACGTATAGGATGCGGAATCTTTGGCCAGTAACTCAAGTGCAAAGCGGTGTTACGATGTGTGATGGCTTACGTACAGCTTTTCATTCGGCGCATTTTGTTGCACTGTGATCCTCTCTGACAGTTCGGCGTGTCCTTCGTCGATTTTCGTGTATCCCGTAGCTTCGAAAGGCCTCATTATGCAATTCATGTAAAGTTTGGCAATCTGAAAGGGAGGTATGCACGTGTATGGTACTTAGTACTGTATCAAAATATGTACCGGCAAATGTGTGCAATGCTTCGTCAGTAAAAGTTAGGTAAAAGTATAGTATAGGTATAGGTAGTTTTTCAGTATAGGTAAAAGTTATAGGCCAGTAAAAGTTATAGGTCTAAGCATGGTCGTACATTATGTACATACCAACGGATCTGAGCTGTTGACAACCTCTGCCAGGAATTCGATGGAGCTTTGTCGAAATCGGGGGTCCTAAAATCAGTCAGTCAATATTTTGAACTGAAGGAGTTGGCTACTGCATGAAAAAAAACAAAGTTCCCGCATTTTTTTAAAATTGTTATGGTCATACAGCAACGTCGCCGGTTCTCGTGATGATGACGTAATGTGTTCTGTCCGCTGTATCCTTCCCACCCGTTTTCTGGAGCTTGTGCTGTGGAATGTAACCGTCCAGCAAGTATTTGAGAAAGTCCAGCGCAGCTTTGTACACCTTCATACATACGCATGGTTTGCTTATATTTTTTTCAATTTCGGTGCGTTGTGTTCAGTTTACTTGTACAGTTACTAGCTGCTGTACAGTTACTGTACGTACTTTATGTATGTACTAACATGCTTACATACAGCATAAACTTTGTCCCGCAGTAGTCTTCTCAGAATTTGGGCAGCCGATACAAGCAGGTAGGCTGCTTTTTCTTTGGGTTCGCTAATGGAACCTTCCAACTTTGCTCGCAGCTGTTCCAATCCCGTCCGACGATTTTCCCACTTTTTCGAGAAAATATTTCTGGCCTAAAGAGTAGGAAATAAAATAAAATACAAACGTGATTGCATGCGAGTACGTACTGATGCATTCCGTAACCGTAACTATAGTACAAATTATATTTCTGGGACCCATGCATTATTTATCTCAGGATCTAGCCAACGTAGCTCAAAGCGGTTAAAAATCTCTCGATAACTTTAGCTCGCCTGGAAAATAAAAAAAACCGCATGCGTCTACGTGCCCTCTGTGTCGAGAAATCGCCAAATTCCTTAAGTACTAAAAATGTACTAAAAAGGTACACTTTTTCCGATTATTCGGCATAAATGAACAAGCCGCAAAAATTTTTTCATTAAAAGTAGCCTATCCTATGTAAAATTTGGGGTAGATTTCAAAAACAGTATCGGTGTTTTAACAAAATTTAACCCCTAGTATATAATTTTGCAAAATTTGTATATTTTTGACAATTTTTGGGTAGGGGTTAAATTTTGTGAAACACCAATAGTATTTTTGAAATCTGCATCAAATTCTACATAGGATAGGCTACTTTTAATGGAAAAGTATTTGCGGCTTGTTCAGTTATGTTGAATAATCGAAAAAAAGTGTACATTTTTAGTACTTAAGGAATTTGGCGATTTCTCGACACAGAGGGCACGTAGACGCATGCGGTTTTTTTTATTTTCCAGGCGAGCTAAAGTTATCGAGAGATTTTTAACCGCTTTGAGCTACGTTGGCTAGATCCTGAGATAAATAATGCATGGGTCCCAGAATTATAATTTGTACTATAGAAGTAGGCCTAGGACTGCATACTAATTGGTTGTTTGCTAACGTAGAGCTTACCACGTCTTTTCCGAATGTGCTGACGATTTGTGAGACTTCGGCTCGGTCTTTTTCCGCTACTGTATCCAGCACATCCGGCTCCTGCTCTTCCGATTGTTGTTCTGGGCTGATCGGCGGCAGTTTCGATTCTTCCACCGTGCTCGTTTGAGTCGCCGTCGGCGTGCTGCTCCGTCTCTTGCTGAAGAACACGACATAGAGTCATGTCAGATCATGACTACACAATGATGAATGTGTTGAGCGTTCAAGAGTCACGTACTGTATGTACTTTTCTATGGCCGGAAGTACAGTATTTTCCTTCTTTTGAAAGGCGTTCTTTGACTGTCTTGAAGCGCTGGAATCGGGTCGCTTTGGCATCAGGCCAAGCTTTTCTTTCTAAAAATTCATGATCAAGTTTTGGTTACGTTATGTGCAGTGCAGTACGTAATAGCCTCATCTCATTGTCCTTTATCTTTTGATCCTCATCCTCACCTCTCTGTCGCTGAGCAGCTCTAAGATTTTGATGTCAGAGTAGGTGGCAGATCGTATTCCTTCGATCTCATCTTTGCAATCCTGAGCTCGGTCAAAATCTTCATCTTCGACAGCTTCTCGTTTGTCTCTCTCCAGCCTGTCAATGTCATCCATAGCCTGAATGCATGAAAGTCAACTCATTAGTTTCGCCCTACCTAGTTTTGTTGCGAATACTAGAACTTGGTGGTGAACAGTGACCCTGCACAAAATAAAGTTACAGGTCTATACATTCTTTAGGCGGTCCACAGCGTATTTGATGTTCTTGGCGTATTCGAATCGTTCATTGCCCACAGCATCATGCTTTTTCTTCTGCAGTACTTTCAAAATCTCCTTCATTTCATTGAAATAACTCTGTTCCTCTAGCTTCGGATAAGAGTTGTTTCTGTGGAATAGAAAAGTTGTTGCGTCCATGAAAAAAGCGCAATATTTATCTTTCGTGCCTTAAGTACAGTAAGGCACGTATATGGACCACGTACAATACGTACCGTACATACGAGTACATGTACTTGTTGAGGAATGAAAAGTTTTTGTTGTCAACTCCGGCATCCTCCGCCCCTGATTCTGAATCTGATGAATCTCCGTCAACCCCGTACCGACCAAATGGCGTAATTTTCATGATCCCAACCTTGTCAAAAAATATTGTAATGATAGAGAAAGACGATACGATTTACTTTTACTATCTGCTTACATACAGTAACCTGTCTTTACCCTATACCTGATCCCAAGGATTCGTCTTTTTGTTCTTGTAATTGTCATAGATGAGAAGCTTGAGGAAATATCCGCTGGCGTCCACGAAAATGGATTTGAGTTCCCTCGCTTTTTCGTCCTGATTGTTTTGAAAGTTGACATAGCCGAGCTTCTTGTACTTCGCTTGAGACATAGAGACCACCTTTCCATTTGAGGGCGGATTCCCAATAGAAAGCTCCACCTTTTGGGCTGTCAAAAGGCGCAGTACAGCATAATGCTCAGGTACATACATACGTACAGTAAGTACCGCATGCGTACGTAGGCATGATACGTACAGGTGCGAACACCTGCAATAGTTAGATAATTTCGTATAATTACGAATAAATAATCCGTGACTGAGAATCTGAATTTTTTCTAGCGTGCACTTCTGCTTGAATCTGAGAATCATTTCTTGCGGAAAGTGGCAGTATCTGAAATTGCAATCGATTGTGTCAATTTTTGTCCCCCAAGTTTAGTCTGCTCATGCTTACACAGCTTAGTTGTACTGTTTTTGTACAAACTTTGTTGATATCCATGGTTTAGCTCTCAGTAAATCTGGATCGGCGAATTTCGAAGCGTTCAATTGTTGTTGCTCATTATCCTCGCCAGAAACGTACACAACTCGGAAGGACAATTCATCAGCTGCTGTCGTTGATTCCTGAGCCATATTTTTAGTCCACGATAATTCCTATGCAAGTACCTTTGTATGTAGTAATATCCCACTTCTGCAAAGATCGGATAATTACAGATTGTTGTCGAATTGTTTTGCAGGCCAGAATGAAAAGGTGAACGAGACAAAAGACTTCTGTCTTATTTTCTATTTTTGAAGAGCAAGCTACAGCTTACTTATTATTGACAGGTGTTGTAAGCTGCTGTTCAGGGTTTCGAGTGGCTTTTTCCTGTCGACTGGGGCAATAACAAGTCATGAGCTTCCGCATGTTGCTGTTTCTAACCGTTTCTATGTTTTTGCTGGCTCAGCTCGCAGTTGTTCCCAGTTGCTAGGCTAGGACACGTCGCTAATCAGGCAGTATAAAAGAGTTTCGAATACTGCATAAAGTAACCACGAATTGTACGCCCTATGTAGGTACAGTAAACATACGTACCCTACGGTATGTGTTAAGATGGCACCGTTTTCCCATGTGATCACGATCACTTTGAACGCCGAGTACATTGAGCGTTACCGACTGGTGATTTTTCGGTGCGTCGTACGTTAGAAGTTCCAACTTGGAACAATAGCATGCATTGCCGAACCCTGTGATGAATGAATAACTATTTTAATAGTTAATAGTTTAATAGTTCACTATGAATAAAATAAAGAAAAAAGCTTAACGTTAAAGGTGCCGGCGCATAACGTCCCTTGCCCCTTCAGATCAGAAATGTTTCTTGTTGTACACATGCCTCCCACCCAACTTGCCCAGTCAAAAAAATTCCCCACGATTGTATGCATTGTAGCAAAGATAGGCACTGATTCATTTACTGTGTACATACTATACCTCGCGCAATTTTGAATGCGCGGCAAAACTATATTTGAAGTTTAGCACTTACTGCAGAAGCAGAACAAATAATACTATGATTATTCTGGGTAGCAGTGCATCAGAGACGGCATTTCCACTGTTCAGGCAGCTTCAAATTTGAATTTTAGAAATTGGCGCGCCTTCAAAATTGCGCGAGGTATAGTATGTACACAGTAAATGAATCAGTGCCTATCTTTGCTACAATGCATACAATCGTGGGGAATTTTTTTGACTGGGCAAGTTGGGTGGGAGGAATGTGTAAGTACAACAAGAAACATTTCTGATCTGAAGGGGCAAGGGACGTTATGCGCCGGCACCTTTAAACAGAACACGCACTTGTACAAGCAAACAATGTAACAGCATATCCGTACATACGTGACGTACTGTACTGTTCGTCGCAAGATGTACAAACTATGAAAAGCCTCAATGTGACAACTTCTGAACAAAGTGAAGTAGTACATACCAACACTAGTAAATGACACTTTCGCTGCAACTGAAAAGTATCGAAATCCTGCATGAGTGAAGCTCAGTCCACCCATAGACCGCTCTACGTACAGTACCTTCTTGTTTTTACCGCTATGTGACAAGATAACCATCATCTCATGTACTGTAGGGTGTATGCACTATGTAGGTACATAAATGCTTGTATGTAAAGGTATTTATACACATACAGTACGTAGGTACAAGCATGCTCCTTCGCAGCCCCCATTACAATACAGTAGTTGAGCCAAATGCCAGCGGCGTCCGTTTTCATCATCCAGCCGCCGTCTTCTGTAGCGACCTCTGTCGAATCAACTCGGCTTTCTCCTGCACCTTCTCGTCGGCCACCTGCAGCCAGTACTCCTTGAGTCTTTTGGCTCGCAGCTCCGCCTCCGCGATGGCGGCGGCTCTGAGTTCGAACTTGCGCCGCACCTGCTCCTCGAAGCGCTGTCGTCGCTCTTCGCGCTGGCGCAGCTTGGCCTCCGTGATCAGGCGAGCGCGCGCTTCCGCCTCCGACCTCGCCCGTCGTCGACTGTCCGCGAACTGGCGCCGTCGCTCGTCCACGCGTCGACGCCGGTCAGCCAGTCGCGCCGCTCGCTCCTCCGTCGCCGCGCGCAGCTTCGCCTCCGTCTCCTCCTGTCGACGCCGTCCAACCGCTGATTGGCCGCCGCCACCGCCGCTTCCGCCGGCGCTCGACGACGACCGTTCGCCGTCCGAAGAAGCTGAACTCTGCTGCACACCGAAGCTCATTGTTCATCGCTAACTTCGCGTCTCGACCGTCTCTCACTAGTCCCCCGCACTTTCGTATGCAATGGCGGCCAATGAAGAAGATATTTTGATGCAAGAAGAACAGCTTGAACTTTTAGCTTAATGAAGACAGCTAGCTTATGGTCTTGCCCAGCGCCTGGATGGATAATCAGTAGTCCACAGGAACCAACGTGGATTACAGCGAGAGCGCTCTTGCGTGGTTTAGGATGTACCTATGTATTTCGTTGCAGTGCAGTCACAGTAGGCGACATGTATACGGTACTATAATGGTTTGGTGTCTGGGTTGGAAAAGCGAGGGAGGAGGATGAAGAAGCAGGGGATGAGGATGAAGAAGCAGGGGATTTAGCCGAGACGAGCTGAAAATTGCAATTGCTTTCCGCCAAGTTCCCGAAGGCATTTTTCTTCGGCAGCAACCTCATACATACAGCAACCGACGGCCATAATTTTTATTCTAATCCTTCGCGGTGATTATCACATGAAAAAAATCGGAGACGCAGAACTTCTCGGGCAAAAAATATGAACAATCTGGGATCGGCGGCAAGAAAATGCGTTCTTTGGCGCAGGTTTTTTCCCTACTCTGGCAGCTGCAGGCTTTCTTCTCCCATATCAAATTGCGTTGTCGCTGGTCTGAAAACTCTGCAAATGGAACCACAGTTGAGAGATCCCAGCAACACAGTGCTTTTCTGGTGTAAGGGTATGTACTTATGCACAGTACATATAAGCTTAGTTTCAAGTTTGCGCTCTATTACATCGTCTACGTAAATGTATCAGACGTGATGATGGCACAAAGGGTATCTATAGACAAGCGAATTGGAAGCTGTACGTAATACATCCACTTCCACATCCACACATTGGCCATATTGAAGAGGACCGACTGGGTTATAATGCGGTGTACGTCGCTCGACTTTGTATTGACAACAAGCCGTATGATGAAGCAACATGAAGCATCGAAGCGTGTGCATCAAGTACTTATTCGCACTTCGCCAATTTTACGAGAACTGACTCAAATAAAAGCAACGAATGAGAGGCAAATTGATTTTTTACGTTGGGATGGATTGAAAACTAATGTGATTACAGAGAGGAGCACTGAAAAATTAGTTAATGATATGCAAGCGAAGACCCTAGACCAGACAGACACTGCAAAGGGTTAAGGGTCTATGACAATTCCTAGCCTATGGTAATTTATGTTGGTAACAAGTATATTTCTTTTATCTTGTCCTGCATTAGTACCTATAGTACCTATGTACTGTATGTACGTACATACCTACATTACGTTCAGTAGTACTATAACTACTAAATAGGCTCAGAAAATAGCCAGAGCACCCGCCAGGTCTGTGTCTGCTATGAACATTGTAGCCTACATATACAGGGTGTCCAACCTATATTTACACAACTTTCAATTGATCATAACTCCCGTATTAAGAGGCAGAGAAAGATGGGAGCTAGCTCATCTGAAAGCTCAGTTCAAGAGCTATAATATGGTATGTCTGCCGTTTCGCTGTGGCTCACCGTTCTCGAGTTAGAGCGATTCCCGCAAAACACCTCAAAAATGATTTTGGCCAAACTGCATTTTGGCGATTTTCTAGATTGCACAGCTAATTGACGGATAACTGGGCTAAAACATGTTAGTACGAATGTGAAAGTGGAAAATAATTGACCAGCAATATCTCCCAATGTACCACACCATTGGAGAATGGATTTTTGCACCTTGAAGAGCTGTTTTGACCAAAATGTTCAAAACTAACCAAAAGGGTGGCATTGCAGTGTGACAGTTCAGCATGGCGAGTGAAAATGGACAATAAAGTGCAAACATTCATCCAGAAGGTAACACCACAAAACAATATGAGGCAATTTAAGGGTATCAATGAACAATACTCATATTTATGCAAGATTATCTCTGGCTGAAGCAAGAAAATGCAGCAAAAAAGCGAAATTGATGTGCATTCAGTTTGGCCAAAATCATTTTTGAGGTGTTTTGCGGGAATCGCTCTAACTCGCGAACGGTGAGTCATAGCGAAACGGCAGACATACTACATTATAGCTCTTGAATTGGGCTTTCAGGTTAGCTAGGTCCCATCTTTCTCTGCCTCTTAATACGGGAGTTATGATCAATTGAAAGTTGTGTAAATATAGGATGGACACCCTGTAGAGTTGCCATAAATATACGGCTTTTGTTTGGGGAAAAATTAGAGCAACAATAATACATAGTGTAGGTTGGCAAAAAGCGTCGAGTAACTAAAATACTCTGTGGACACAGCTCCTAGCACGACCATTGTATCATCGTGCCACCAAAGGACTCAAGCGGTCTGGTCTGACAGATCAAAAGGTTTTCACGTATGTATAGTGCCTGCCTGCCTGCCTAAACAAATGAGCAAAAGCATGGCACAAGAATATCTTAATTATTCTCATGAGACACGCAAATAATACCATCAGCCAGTATTGACATGAACATTACTCTTGACTAATGTCGAGGAAATTGACGCTTGGACAAGAATGATATTGACAAGCAAGCAGAAATGGTCTTGTTGTCGTACTGTCATCAATGGAAGCCATTGTGACAGGTCGGCAGGTAATGATTCTCTGTAAGATTGTCTGCCTGAGCCCACATGAGGAAATGCTGCACTACAAGCTAGTTAGCTAGTACAAAGATAAAATAACATACACAGCCTGAAACAGCTGAAGCTCGCTTGTGTTGAGCAATGCGCAAAGCATTGGAACATCGCCGTACTAATTTTGTTATTTTTCCAAGTGAACTTGAAAATAAGGGCCTGACCAGGCAGTTGCACCCCTATTCAATGGGGCGTGCTAAAAATATTCTTTCCAAATCAAAGAGCTAAAAATAACATCTGCCCACAGCAGTTTATTATTGATAAAAAGTGAGCTGAAATGGCTGACAAGGAATTTGGACTTTCCTTTTCATGTGCCACTGACGCTCAAGTCAATCACAAAATTCTAGAAACAAGGAAACCTCACATGTAAATGTAGGCCTCACAGCAGTGAGTCTCCTGTGTGGCACATCCGTAACTGGCCAGCCACTCTATTTCCTGGACAAGAAAGGCAATTGTATTTTCCAAGAACCTCATGCGCAGTAGCTATTAAGCAGAGTTTGAAGGCTAAGAATTGAAGCTTGAATGTGCTTATATTAGCTTAGAACAGAAGCTAGAACACGTCATACAACATAGTACGTATTTGCTGCGCGGAATTATACAAAGCTTAGCTTTTTCTACGTTTTGAGCATGGAAGAGTTTATAGCGCCTGAACCAGATAAAGCTTCTGGAGAGTTGAAGCAAAAGCAGCTGAGAAGAGAGCCGTCTAATGGCTTAAACTGTGCACGAAGGGACGCCCGGCTTTCCAAAAATTCCAAGAGACTTCAATTTCTCCGCCTAAAGCTTCCTTGTAGCTGTAGCTCAGCGCTGCTTCATATGTGTAGCTGCTAAACTGCTGCGGACTTTACGTGCTACAAATGCACAGCGTAGGCTACTACGTGCTCATGGATAAAAATGTGGGCTGCTTGCTCGAGTTCAAGCTAGAAATGATTGATTTTCAGGGCATTCTTGCGGTAGAAGAAATTTAGAGCGCTGCTCTAACGAAAGAAAACATGCATAAATTATGCCCAGGGATCTTGAAACCGCTCCCATTATACGGTATGACGGCCATGCGCGCGTGTATGAAACGAAGCCTGCTGCGCAATTATTGAAAACTGCATGCAAACAATATTAGCAAGAAGGTAATGAGTAATGACTTTGCTAGATGCCAGCAGGTACAGACGACTTAGCTTCAATTATTTTTCTTTGACGAAGCCCAGCAAAAATAAGATACAGATAGAGGTACATAGGTAGGTACGACAACAGGCAGAGGTATGCAGCAGTAAAATGTCAGTGCACATCGACACATACAAATTTTTTGTAATTGAGCTGCTCCGGATGTACAATACTACATACCTACAGTACTACATAATACTTTTTGAAGCGGCAAACTGTTTCTGAAAATACTGCCTGCTGAGCGCACGAACAGCATGCGCAAGTGAAACAATCTTTGTGAAGACGAAACGAATAGAACGCTTGTCTTCGAAGTTGCTCTAAGCCTTTTCAGTTCTACTGATCTGCTCGTGGCAAGAACTGTGAAGCTTTGCAACAGCTGAAAGTGACACCACACCTACATAAACAACCATAAGAACACGTCACACAATGCTATAGGTAGCGTACATATGTGCAATGTAAGAGTGCGCACGTACATACATGTGTGTAATGGCGGCTGGTGTGTGTATACGGTCTGCTCGCATTACGTACACTCACCGTTTCGTATACTGCCGATTCGTACCCGCACGTTTCGTACACTTACACTTTCGTACCCATGCCATTACGTACACTGCCTTTGTCGTACACTTGTTGATCGGTACACTTTCATTTCGTACATTTGACACCCCCGATTCGTACACTTTTTTGTTCGTACACTTAGCGATACGTACACACACAAATTTGCACAGCTACTGTACCTACAGGTCATTGCAATCATACATGCTTGTCGTAATCAACAGTAGCTAAGGCTTTGTTCATAAATTACGTAACGCCGAAATACGGGGGAGGGGGGTTTGGCCCAGCATTACGGTTGCGTTACTTTACTGGGGGGGGGGGGGGGGGGGGGGTGGCGCAGCAAACGTTACGTAACGCCGAATTTTTGGTGCACTAGCACTATTGATGCCAAACCGTCCAGTACCCATGGTGGAGCACGACTTTTGCTTTCAAGGCATATGGTAGGCGCAGTAATACTAAAAGTATGTCATGTACTATTGCATCCTGTAATGCATACATAGCCTACTACGTAGATGTAAATACAACATAATGTACAGTACAGTACATCATTTTTGATCCAAACGTTACGTTACGTTTTGGGGGGGGGGGTGTTGGCCTAGCGTTACGAAAACGTTACATAGGGGGAGGGGGGGGTGCCAGCGATTGCATTTTAGCGTTACGTAATATATGAATAAAGCCTAAGTGAAACAAACGTCATCATAAAACTGTCGTTCTGCTCGGTTCGCGGTCACTTCGTTGCGGTTTTTTTCGTTGCGGACATTTCGTTGCGGACCTTTCGTTGCCGCGGTCACTTCGTTGCGAGAACTTTCGTTGCGGTCACTTCGTTGCGGTTTTTTTCGTTGCGGACATTTCGTTGCGGCCGTCCTCTGGTCACTTCGTTGCGAGAACTTTCGTTGCGGGTATTTTCGTTGCGGGTCATTTCGTTGCCGGTTTAGATTTGGTCATTTGGTAGTGAGTACTTTCGTTGCCGTTCATTTCGTTGCGAGATTTACCTCAGCCTAAGCCTAAGCCTAGCCTGCAACGAAGTGAATGGCAACGAAAGTACTCACTACCAACTGACCAAATCAAGACCGGCAACGAAATGGCCGGCAACGAAATGACCGGCAACGAAAGTTCTCGCAACGAAATGACCAGAGGATGGCCGCAACGAAATGTCCGCAACGAAAAAAACCGCAACGAAGTGACCGCAACGAAAGTTCTCGCAACGAAGTGATCACCGCCGCAACGAAATGACCGCAACGAAGTGACCGGCTACCAAGTGACCGTATCCCTTCTGCTCATAACGAAAAGCCTAGTGGATTGGATGTAGGTTGAGAAGGAAAATTTTTCCCAAAATTTGGCCCCAGATTGCCTCAGCTTAATCCTCAGTCTAAACTTAACCCTAAGCCTCAGCCTAACCCTAAGCCTAAGGTGAAGCCTAATCCTCAGCCTAAGCGGAAGCCTAACCCTAAGCCTCAGCCTAAGCCTAACCCTAAGCCTCAGCCTAAGGTGAAGCCTAATCCTCAGCCTAAGCTAAGCCTCAGCCTAAGCTTCAGCCTAAGGTGAAGCCTAATCCTCAGCCTAAGCTAAGCGTCAGCCTAACCCTAAGCCTCAGCCAAAGCCTAAGCCTCAGCATATGCCTGAGTTGGCCTATTGGCACAATTGATCACTGACGCACCAATGAAAATTCATTCTTCAAGGACTGAAGAATAATGCGTATACGTACTGGGAAGTGTACCTACCATAGAATGTACGAAACAATTCGTGTACCAGATGCAAGTGTACGAAACGCATTGCTAGCAAAATTGTGTACGTAAAATTGGGGTACGAATCGAGGAGTGTACCAGGTGGGTCCGGTACCAACTGCAAAGTGTACCAAACGAGCAGGGTACGAAAACCGGGGTACGAAACGGGTTGTGTACGTAAGTCGAGCACCCCGTGTATACTTACGTACAGTATAATGTGCACTAACACTAATAACACTTATGCAGACGCAGCAAACACAGTTTTGCCATTAGAGGCGCCTTGCTCTCTTTCGGAGAGGCTAAATCAAATCTTCAGGTTTGTGCGAACTAACAGTTGTTAATCTTTGCATAAGATATTCGCAGTTGGTTGCATTGGAAGCAGGCAGAAATACAGGGTGTTCCATAATATACTCACCGGATGTTTGTGTCTCTATCTCCACAGTGGGGTGTCATTTTCATATGCGGTTAGTAGCCAAGGCTTCAAAGTTTATGCACGCAAAATTTCAACTTTCTAGGGCAACAGGAAGTGGCTCAAAACAACTCAGAAAGGCTGACCGCAGAAATCGAGGATTTGCCTTATATTTTACCACAATAAAGAGCATATTCTACCATCCAAAAGCAAATACATCTTCAAATCCTATTCAATATCCCATGAAAGACGCGGCAGAACCAAATGTACTGCGTCATTGTGAAGAAAATTGAAGAAACTCATCCGTGGAGTGCTAACTTCGGCCTTAAAACCCGGGTTTAGCCCCATAGTGAAAAAAACGTGAATTTTTGTGTCCAAAAGTTTGAGCTTTCATAACTTCCTTGATAGAAGGGCTACATGGCTGAAATTTTACCTGCATAAACTTTGAAGCCTTAGCTACAAACTACAAAAGAGCCTACTGAAATCGAACGCTCCGCTGATGAATGAGAGGCACAAACATCCGGTGAGTTTATTTTGGAACACTCTGTATGTACATACTGTACGTGTACATATACGTACGGAACGGAATTTCTTCTAGTAATAGCTTTAAACAGCCAACCTACGTAGTGCAGCATCTTCTGCGCATTTGCTGAACCAGCCCTGTGGTACGTATGTACGTATGTACACTGTGTATCGTTCATAGACTGTTTCACTGACCTGACGTACTGTACACTTGTACATACTGTATGTACAGGGACGGCGCTGTTGTACGTAGCAAGGGTCCGAATGCTGATAGCTAATATGCATGCACATCGATGCTAATTTAAACTAATTCATCTTGCTACACAAAAAATGCCGGTAGGAATGATGCATTGCATACCGCTTCTCCGTCTGCTTGCTAGCAGATAAATCTGCTATGCAATGCTGAGTAAGATAGATGTGTCACGCAACGCACACACCTTTAGTACCTTCACTATCATGCAGGCAAAGTAACCAGCCATTGTCGCAACATTACCGCAAGCCCTCTGTGAGTCTGAAACCATAAAAAACCGAAAAATGAAGTTTGCTGCCGTTACCGTAAGCCTGGTACTCTTGACCGAATTTCTAATGGTCGAACCGGGCCTTGGATTGAAGTGTCTCTCAGGTCCTGTGAAACCGTATGAGACCTGCACAGCTAAAAAGCCCGACGAATTCTGTGCTGAAGCTTTGGTTTCGAAGCCTCTTTCCCTAACCGTGAAAAGCTGCGGCACGCCTAGCATAATTAAGCTATTGAAGGGGGATTTTGCTGCCCAAATCACGAAACTGTACCATCTTATTCTTGGAAGCGAGCAGTTTGGTAAAGGGACCGTCGTTATGGACATTAAATCTGAAAAGGTAATCGCCAACATTAGCTTCTGCAACAACAAAGACAAGTGCAACGTATGAAGAAGGGAAATCTACGACCTACCCCAAGAAAGATGCAAACTTGATTTTCCTAATAGTGTTGTTAAAAGGGTACTACAACGGGGCAAACCCGACCATGGGAAAATCCGGCCACCTACAGTACATAAGCTTCAGGGCTGCATATCTCAGCAAACAATGGACCGATTAAGAGAAAATATGATATCAATAGATTCCTCGAACTCTCCTCTTTCAAATACCTAGGTATAGTATTTGGTTCTTCATTTTGCTGAAACAGCAAGTTTATAGGAGCTTGGATGGCCGGTTTCTCCATGGCCGGGTTTACCCCACAGTACCCTTCTTGATTACTAGATTAGAGGTGAAAACATGAAAAATACGGTACCTGTATTCGAGCTGCGTTATGTTTAATGTTTAAAAAATGAAAACGTGGTATGCGACCCGTAGACTACGCTATTGTAAGACCAGGAAAATGGTAGAATAGACTTGCATTACGTAACGATAATAATGCCATTCTTTTTTCCAATATTGTATCTGTCGCAGATTCACAATAAACAAGCTTTGAAATACATACACTGTTAATGTCAAGCAAACTGTAAGATCACACCATAATGTACCACGACATATACAGTATGTACAGTAGAGTAAAGCACCAGTATGTACTTTAACAGTTGAACATCAACCGTCAGTCGGGTAGTTGAATTGATTTTCCGGCCGAAACACCGGTGGCAAAATTGGTGTGTCATAATGATGAGATGACTTCTGCAGTTGCTCTATTGGTCCCGTCGCTTTGGCGCTTTTTCTACCCGGACAGGGACAGTACAGAGCGTCCCGACCTAAACATCCCTTACGTACATACTGTACATAGTTGTGTACTATTATTGAGCACTGTGCACAAAACAGCCGTATTGAGCCCCATATCTAAAAGTGTGCCTACCGTACCCCTGTACATATAGCGATGTACTTAACATCGGTCAAACTTTTCATAATAGGGGTACCCTTACCAGGCGGTCCAAACTGTCCCAAGAATCCCACAGGTCCATCATTTCCCGATAGTCCCGGCGGTCCCTGGATTCCCGGCCGACCTGACAGACCGGTAAGGCCCGGGCGCCCGGGAATGCCTCGATGACCCCGAAATCCCCTGTCACCCGCTGGTCCTGGACGCCCCTTTCTACCAGGAACTGCGGTGATTTGACTCACAGGTTTCCCAGGCTTTCCCTTAGGTCCGGCGTTTCCAGGTGCCCCTGGAAGACCATAGGCTCCCATGTGCCCAGGTGGACCGGCGGGACTGTTTCGACCTGGCACACCCGGTATGCCAACGGGGCCACGCATGCCACGAACACCTAGAATAAAATATACATAAAGGTAAGCTTTTTTTCGGTAGTATTCTTTTCAATATTGAAGTACCGTATTTTTGGGTGTATATCCCCCCATTGTATATCCCCCAGTGTATAACCCCCCATTGGCAAAACATAAATTTTGCCCAGTGTATATCCCCCCCTGGTGTATAACCCCCCATGTACTGGAAGGTACCTAGCCTACCTATGTAAGCCGGTCATAAGCTAGCATTAGCCACTCCACACCAAGCTACTATGCCTATTAGCTTAGCTGAGCATGTCTTGTACTAGAATAACCCTGTTTTGACCGCGATTACCATATTTACCCATGCATAGCCCCGGGCTATGCATAGGGGGGGCTATGCATAGGGGGGGCTATGCATGGGACATTTTTTATGTTTTTGAGAGGTGCACAGAGGCATATTTTTTAGGTCAAAAGCACATGTTTTAGGGCATAACTGAGGTCAAAACAGGGTTATTCTAGTACAATACACCCCCAAGCAGGCTTATAGGCATCTTAGCTTGGTGTGGGAGTGGCTATGGGTAGCTTATGACCAGCTTATGTAGGTAGGTTCAGGTACTGTACAGTACATATGGGGCTATGCATAGGGGGGGCTATGCATAGGGCATTTTTTATGTTTTGCCAATATGGGGATAGCATAGGGGGGCTATGCATGGGTAAATACGGTATGCCCTAAAACACATACTTTTGACCTCAAAAACATGCCTCTACACACCTCTCAAAAACATAAATTTTGCCCAGTGTATATCCCCCCCATTGTATATCCCCCCAGCGTATAACCCCCCATCAGACCTCTCGATTTTTGTATACACATGGGGCTATACACCCAAAAATACGGTGCATAGGCAAGGTCTGTTCTGTATGTATGTAATTTGGAACCTTGATCTCCTGGTTTGCCAGGTGGGCCGGGTAGACCCGTTGGGCATCGATGGCACTGTCTTGCCTCGAAGAAAGGATGAATATCTTCGCTATGTTTTCCCGGTTGTCCGTAGTGTCCAGGTGACCCATCGCTCCCAGGCTCACCAGGGCGACCAGGTGGCCCTGGAAGTCCGCGGGGACAAGGATTGAATCGATTGCAATCTAAATACGTATACGTACATACGTAGGTACATGCTGTACAAAGAGCGTAAAAAGCGCACATCAAATGGATGTTTTGTACAGTAAAAACTATGTTAAACGACTGCAAGCGGTACGTACATGCATGTGCTATGGATACGTTTGCGAAATGTGAATGAGATGTGTGCACGCAACGCACGTTGATGTACATACGAGCGTAATGTTACGTGCGCACGTACTTACACTGTACCTGCGCTACATACAGGTACAGTATGTACAACCAAGCTTACTGCAATATTTCGGCAAAGGAGGATGAGGGGGCAAGGGTGGGTGTGGGGGAGGGGGTGGCAGTGAAGGTGGAGGGAAGAGCGAAAGTGGAGGAACCGGAAGCGGCAGGGGAGGATGGGGAGGTCCCGGACCAGGTCCAACTCCCAGAAAAGACGGAGGAGCTGGAGGGCCGAATCCGCGTTGCGCACCACTGTCCAGTCCTCCAACGACGGTGTAGTCGGGTATGGTTCCGCCGAAATTCGGATCCAGAATGACCCCCTGATGTTCCGGGAACAGAAATCCGGTAGCGGCAGAAGGAGGTGGAGGAGGGGGAGAATGTGGGGGCGGAGTGTAGGCAGGCGGGCTGCCGAAAGCTGCTTTATCTCCCCAAAACACGGATGGGGTCGGTGGCGGAGGAAGGTCTTGGGATGAAACCTCAAAATTGTAGGTTACGCCAATGTTGGTTCTTGCTGGCGCGGTGAGGAAGGGCAGATTTATGGGAACGGATCGGGTTCTTGGCGACGATTGATCCCCTGAGGAGGAGCCATCTGTCGGATCGTTTTCGTCCCCGTGGGTGCCTGCGTAATACTCGCTGAATGGGTTGAGAGTTTCAGCTAGGAGCTCTTGGTGTTCGTAGCTGGCGAAGGGATTCGGAGGTTCCGTGGTGGATGCGGTGAGCAGGGCGAAAGAGGCAGTTGCTCTCGCGGAGCGAAATGAATGCGGTCTTAGAGGAAGAATTTCGCGCCAGAGTGAGTTGGAATTCTTCTGAAAATCAGCGATAGAGCCCTTGGTTTGGTTTGGTACATTGGACATACTGTACATAATGGTGCCTACGTAGGTACATGTTAAATATGAAATCCTAAATAAATCAGCTGAACGTACATCCTATTACGTATTACATGTACTAGCACATTGTAAGTGCCATATCATTGGTCCGCGTTATTGCTGGTGCACCGTTCCTTTGTAGTCTTCTGAAATAGCGGACCTAGTACACTGTACAAAGTACGGCGCGTGCGTTGCGTAGACACCCGAAAAAATCCCCTTTCGGCAGTTGAAGCGTGCGCCAAGTCTCCTCCTCTTCTTTCGTAACTCTACGCGCGCGTCGTACTTCTTACGGCGCGCGTGGACCGCTGTGTAGGTCCACGAAATACAGAGGACTACAAAGTAACGGTGCACCAAGGAAAAACGCGGACTGAGGGTTGTAGTTTATACTGTAGGTTACTTACTGTAAATTCTTCCATTTCCATGTCCAATTCCATCCATACACTGTTGACCTCCGACATGATGAGAGAAGTGCCCAAGGCGGCGACCAAAACCGTAAGCAAGCTGAGAGTTGAAGCTACCAGGGTAGCCCTCCACACTCTCGTCACTGTCATGACTAAGAGTTCTGATGGTATTTTGTAGAAGAGTGCCGTTCCTGTTTGTAGTACACAGAAACCGCAAGACAACTTCCTATCTCTATTTGAGATAAAAGTCAAGATGTGTCGTCAAGAATGAGGACAGACAGCACATTTCGATTTCTGTCCTTTCCCTTTGCGCCGCTTGTCGCAATCTGCCCCGCCTTCGATCCTACGTACGTTACTATGCTGAATTGTCCGGTCGAACAGAAAGTAGTAAAGGAAATCTTGGGTCATGCAGGAGAAGAACACTGAACGCATGTGGCGATTTGTTCCCCCGATTTCTCAGATCCAGCACCCCCGCCCGTTGCACATCCAAACAAAATTTATTCATCCCCAACCTGACGGCCTTCCATCTGACGCCAACAACGCGTGTCTTGATTTGTTCCATGTTTTGACAGCCACGGCGCGACTGTGACGCGATTTTCGTGTGCGACTCTACTGACCCATCCTGTTCTTACACGACAGTAATTCGCATGCGCACCAGGTGGCAGCCAGGTCAATATCAAACTTCTTCGTCTCGTCGGAAAGAAAGTGCCTCCTCCAGGATACGTGAAAGTGTGCGCAGTACAGTATGTGTGTACTGAAGGAGGTACGGCATGTGGTACGTATACTGTAGGCAGTACTGTATACGTAAAAGTACGTACTTTGACACATTTTTGTGGTCTTTTTGGAGAGAGCTTATTTCTGCAACGCCGGCAACTGTTTACTATCAATTATTTTACCACTAGGGCACTAAGGAAAGTCCGGCCACTATGATGGGGTACGGTACAGGTGACAGCCGATGCGTGCATACGGTGTAAGAAAGGGAGAACGAAAGGAACATACCCTAATCAGAAAGCCATTAGAAAAGAGGCCAACGGCATTGATAAGTCCATGATCCGGCATGGATCCAAAAGGGTGCCATGCACTGCAAGCAACTGCATGTCTTCGTACTGTACGTTTTTGCCAATTCGCCAAATGAAGAAATGCGAGGTACGTTACTTGCTGTATTACAACTATGGTATATTGTGTACGTACTTATACTTACATAGTGAAATGAGTGACAAGTCTCTTTACCTGATTGGTTCAGGGCGTAACCAACTCTAACCACAATGTCGTATAGTAGGATATGGGATGCGTTGCACGCACACCACTTACTTGATAATCATAAGTTATATCGCGACTTTATGTACCATGATTTGTTCTGTTTTATTTGTCTCTTCAACGTTGATCGACTTGTGTATAAATTCATATTGTCGCATATAGTCTCTCTATATAGTGTTAGCTGCCGCGCAGCCATACTATACATACACACATACATACATACATACATACATACATACATACATACATACATACATACATACATACATACATACATACATACATACATACATACATACATACATACATACATACATACATACATACATACATATTCACCACTTGCTTTTGTCTAGAAAAAGCAATTTTTCAACATAAAGAAAAGAAATAAAATACTCAAATCCATCCGATCCCGCCTTTTCCTCATCTCTCGTTTTCCGTTGCTTTCGGTGCTGTAGAGCTGCTGTAGTTTCTCTCCTTGTATTGGCCCGCTTTTTAAAATCCATCGAAGCCCTGCGCCCTCAAATCTCATCATCTGTCAAAATCCTATACGATACATGCCGAGATTTGCCAAGCAGGCCACACAAACACAGCATATTATGCACGGTTAGAAAGAAAGGAAACGAAGCGTCGTTTGTTGTCATCTTATAGCCAAATACTAAGTTATGTACTGTACGTAGCTAACACTGTAAGCTACCCCCCCCCCCCCCCGTAAAACCAGCGGGCTATTGTATACGCGCGAATATTCTTGCCGCTTTGGTTGCAGTGGCAGTGGGGCAAAAAACCTTCCCTCCACTGCGTTTCTTGATGAATCTTTCCAAGTCACACCTCTTCTTGTACGGATGTAACAAACTTCTTCCGCCATCAAGATTAAACAAGCTGATTGAGAAGGCTTCGAAGGCTTCTGTGTTGTGTGCAGCCTTTCCGTTTTTTCGTTCGACCGTATAGCTGCAGGCGCTTCTCTTCTGGTGTTACAGCATTCCTTCCAGTTGTTCCACATCACTCACTTTTATTTTCTGAGACGTCGTTAGGGCGGCGAAAGCGCCCGGGCATATTGAATGATTTGCGCACCAAATAAATTGTGCAACACCTCTTTTTCCCATCGTCTATCTTCTGTATGTAGGCACGGAACGCAGAGAAGCTGCTTTCTTTTTTTTGCGCAGCTGATTTGAAATCGCTGAGTATATTGCGCCACATTTTTATTTTCAACAGTTTTTTATTTGCTTTTTTACTGCTCTACTGTACGTACGTGTCAAATCCTTGACTGTTCGTTCGACAGTTTCCATTTCCTCTTCTTCAAGGCCAGAGGGCCCAAAGGGTTACGGTGCTCTGGGGTGTAAGCCCGGCGGCGTCTCGGCGCACGTAAAGCATGGCATACAGTGTATGCCAAGGCGTTATAGGATACATGTTGTATGTAGGCATTGCTTCGACCTCCCCCTCCCCCTCCGCCCTTTTAAAATTGCTCATTAGTTAACAGTACATAGTAATGGTCCAGAAAGCGAGGCTGCGTCGAAATGAACTGCACGTAGTTTGTCCTTAGTACGTACATACATACAATACATGTACAGTAGGCCTATACTGTACGTAAAGATGTGGATTTTGTGTGGAAAGAAAATAAATTCCTATCCAGTCATACTCTTGAAGCTTCCGGGCGGGGAGAAAATTCCCAGATGATTTTTTCGCGCTGCCACCACACATCACCTCCTCTTCAAAATCGAACGACTACAGGTCCAAAACTGAACTGAAGAAAAGCCTGTGA